>JAEUCK010007017.1:0-25231 GCA_017311455.1 Otocyon megalotis megalotis
GTTAGGGTTAGGGTTAGGGTACAGGTTAGGTTCATAGTTAGGGTTAGGGTTACGGTACAGTTAAGGGTTACGGTTACGGTTAGGGTTTGGGTTATGGTTATGGTTAGGGTTAAGGTTAGGTTGAGGGTAAGTTTTAGGTTTAAGGTTAGGGTTAGTGTTACCGTACAGGGTAGGGTTAGGATTAGTGTTAGGGTTAGGGTTAGGTTTGCCCTAGAGTTTAGGGTTAGTGTTAGGCTTAGGGGACAGTTTAGGTTTAGAGTTAGGGTTAAGGTGAGGGTTAGGGTTATTGTACAGGTTAGGGTTAGTGTGAGGGTTAGGGTTACGGTACTGGGTAGGTTTAGGGTTAGGGTTAGTGTATAGTTTAGGGTTCGGGTTAGAGTTAAGGTACAGGTTATGTTTAGGGTTAGGGTTAGTGTTACGGTACAGGAAAGGGTTCCGTTTAGGGTTAGAGTTAGGGTTAGGATTAGGGTTGCCGTACAGGTGTGGGTTGGTGTTACAGGTAGGGTTACGGTTAGGGTTACGGTACAGGTTATGGTGAGGGTTAGAGTTAGGATTACGGTACAGCTTAGGGTTAGGTTTAGGGTTACGGTACAGGTTAGGTTTAGAGTTAGGGTTAGGGTTTCGTTACAGTTTAGGTTAGGGTTAGGTCTAGGTTTAGGGTTACAGTACAGGTTAGGTTTAGGGTTAGTGATAGGGTTAAGGTTACGGTACTGTTTAGTTTTAGGGTTAGGGTTAGTTTTACTGTACAGGTAAGTGTTACTGTTAGGTTTAGGCTTAGGCTTAGGGTTAGGGTAAGGTTTGCCGTACAGTTGTGGTTTATGGTTACAGGTAGGTTTAGGGTTAGGTTTACATTACAGGTTAGGGTGAGGTTAAGGATTAGTGTTACGGTACTGTTTAGGGTTATGGTTAGTGTTAGGTTTAGGTTTAGGGTGAGGGTAACGGTACAGGTTGGGTTTACGTTTAGGTTTAGGTTTAGGTTTATGGTTAGGGTTATTGTACAGTTTAGGTTTAGGGTTAGGGTTAGGGTTAGGTTTAGGATTAGTGTTATGGTACAGGTTAGGTTTAGGATTAGTGTTAGGATTAGGATTAGGGTTATGTTTGCCAAAGAGGTTAGATAAAGAGTTAGGGTTAGGGTACAGGTTAGGTTTAGAGTTAGGGTTAAGTTTAGGGTTAGTGTTACAGTACAGGTTAGGGTTAGGGTTAGGGTAACCGTAAAGGGTAGGGTTAGGATTATGCTTAGGGTTACGGTACAAGTTAGGGTTAGGGTTAGGGTTAGTGTTAGGGTTAGGGTTATGGTACATGTTAGGGTGAGGTTTAGGGTTAGCGTTAGGGTTAGGTTTACAGTACAGTTGAGGGTTATGTTTAGGGTTAGGGTTAGGGTTAGGTTTACGGTAGTGGTTAGGGTTAGGGTAAGGATTGGTTTTAGGGTTACAGTTAGGGTAACGGTTCAGGATAGGGTTACAGTTAGGGTAAGGGTTGGGGTTAGGGTTACAGTACAGGTTAGTGTCAGGTTTAGGGTTAGGGTTAGAGTTAGGGTTGCGGTACAGGTTAGAGTTAGGTTTAGGGTTATTGTTACCGTACAGGTTAGGGATAGAGTTAGGGTTAGGGTTACTGTACAGTTTAGGTTTAGGATTCGGGTTAGGGTTAGAGTTGATGTACAGGTTAAGGGTAGGGTTAGGGTTAGGGTTTCGATACAGCTTAGCATTAGATTTAGGGTTAGGGTTAGGGTTACGGTACAGGTTAGGGTTAGTGTTTTGGTCAGGGTAAGTGTTAGGGTTACGGTACATGTTATGGTTAGGTTTAGGGTTAGGGTTAGGGTTATGGTACCGCTCAGGTTTAGGGTTAGAGTTAGGGTTAGGGTTACCATACAGGTTAGAGTTAGAGTTAGGGTTAGGGATAGGGTTAGGGTTACGGTTAGGGTTCCGATTAGGTTTGGTTAGGGTTAGGGTTAGGGTTAGGGTTAGGGTTAGGGTTGGGGTTAGTGTTAAGGTTACGGTACAGGTTAGGTTTAGGATTAGGTTTAGTGTTTCGGTACAGGTAAGGGTTACGATTAGGGTAGGGTTATGGTTAGGGTTACGGTTAGGGTTGCGGTACATTGTGATTTAGGGTTTACGGGTAGTGTTGGGGTTAGGGTAAGGGTTACAGTTCAGGGTAAGGTTAGGTTTAGGGTTATGGTTATGGTACGGTTTAGGGTTAGGGTTAGGTTTCTCTTTAGGGTTAGGGTTACCGTACAGATTAGTGTCAGGGTTAGGGTTAGGGTTACGGTTGTGGTACAGGTTAGGGTGGGTTAGGTTTAGGGTTACCATACAGTTCAGGGTTAGGTTTATTGTTTGGGTTACCGTACAGGTTAGATTTTGGGTTAGGGTTAGGGTTAGGGTATCGGTACAGTTTAGGGTTAGGGTTAGGGTTAGGTTTAGTGTTACAGTAGAGGTTAGGTTTAGGGTTAGGGATAGGGTTAGGGTTAGGTTACGGTACTTGTTAGGTTTAGGGTTAGGTTTAGTGTTACGGTACAGGTAAGTGTTACAGTTTGGTTTAGGGTTAGGTTTAGGGTTGCCGTACAGTTGTGGTTTAGGATTACCTGAAGGGTTAGGGTTAGGTTTAGGGTTATGGTCAGGTTAGGGTGAGGGTAAGGATTAGGGTTATGGTACTGTTTAGGGTTATGGTTAGGTTAGGGTTAGGTGTAGGGTGAGGGTTGCGGTACAGGTTGGGGTTACGTTTAGGGTTAGGGTTAGGGTTAGGGTTAGGGATAGGGTTAGGGTTAGGGTTAGGGTTACGGTTAGGGTTCCGGTTAGGTTTGTTTAGGGTTAGGGTTAGGGTTAGGGTTAGTGTTAAGGTTACGGTACAGGTTAGGTTTAGGATTAGGTTTAGTGTTTCGGTACAGGTAAGGATTACGATTAGGGTAGGGTTATGGTTAGGGTTACGGTTAGGGTTGCGGTACATTGTGATTTAGGGTTTACGGGTAGTGTTGGGGTTAGGGTAATGGTTACAGTTCAAGGTAAGGTTAGGTTTAGGGTTATGGTTATGGTACGGTTTATGGTTAGGGTTAGTTTTCGCTTAAGGTTTAGGGTTACCGTACAGATTAGTGTCAGGGTTAGGGTTAGGGTTAGGGTTGCGGTACAGGTTAGGGTGGGTTAGGTTTAGGGTTACCATACAGTTCAGGGTTAGGTTTATTGTTTGGGTTACCATACAGGTTAGGTTTTGGGTTAGGGTTAGGGTTAGTGTTTGGGTACAGTTTAGGGTTAGGGTTAGGGTTAGGTTTAGTGTTACAGTAGAGGTTAGGTTTAGGGTTAGGGATAGGGTTAGGGTAGGGTTACGGTATTTGTTAGGTTTAGGGTTAGGTTTAGTGTTACGGTACAGGTAAGTGTTACAGTTTGGTTTAGGGTTAGGTTTAGGGTTGCCGTACAGTTGTGGTTTAGGATTACCTGAAGGGTTAGTGTTAGGTTTAGGGTTATGGTCAGGTTAGGGTGAGGGTAAGGATTAGGGTTATGGTACTGTTTAGGGTTATGGTTATGGTTAGTGTTAGGTGTAGGGTGAGGGTTGCGGTACAGGTTGGGGTTACGTTTACGGTTAGGGTTAGGGTTATTCTACAGTTTAGGTTTAGGGTTAGGGTTAGGGTTAGGGATAGGGTTAGGGTTAGGGTTAGTGTTAGGATAGAGGTTAGGGTTAGGGTTAGTGTTAGGATTTGGATTACGGTTATGTTTGCCATAGAGGTTAGATTTAGAGTTAGGGATAGGGTACATGTTAGTTTTATGGTAAATATTAGGGTTAGGTTTAGGGCTAGGGTTAGGGTAGAGTTTAGTTTTACGGTAAAGGTTAGGGTTAGGTTTAGGGTTAGGGTTAGGGTTAGGTTTACTGTACAGGGTAGGTTTAGGATTATGTTTAGTGTTACGATACACGTTGGGGTTAGGATTAGGGTTAGAGTTAGGGTTAGGGTTACGGTACAGGTTAGTGTTACGTTTAGGGTTAGCGTTAGGTTTAGGTTTACGGTACAGTATAGGGTTAAGTTTAGGTTTAGGGTTAGGTTTAGGGTTAGGGTTACGGTAGTGGTTATGGGTAGGTTTAGGGTTGGGTTTAGGGTTACGGTTAGGGTAACGGTACAGGTTAGGGTTAGGATTATTGTTAGGGTTATTGTATAGGATAGCATTAAGGTTAGGGTTAGGTTTGCGGTTAGGGTTACAGTACAGGTTAGGGTTAGGTTTAGTGGTAGGGTTAGGGTTACGGTACAGCTTAGGGTTAGGTTTAGGGTTACGGTACAGGTTAGGTTTAGACTTAGGTTTAGGGTTTCGTTACAGTTTAGGGTTAGGGTTAGGTCTAGGTTTAGGGTTACAGTACAGGTTAGGTTTAGTGTTAGTGATAGGGTTAAGGTTACGGTACTGTTTAGTTTTAGGGTTAGGGTTAGTTTTACTGTACAGGTAAGTGTTACTGTTAGGGTTAGGCTTAGGCTTAGGGTTAGGGTAAGGTTTGCCGTACAGTTGTGGTTTAGGGTTACAGGTAGGTTTAGGGTTGGGTTTACATTACAGGTTAGGGTGAGGTTAAGGATTAGTGTTACGGTACTGGTTAGGGTTATGGTTAGTGTTAGGTTTAGGTTTAGGGTGAGGGTAACGGTACAGGTTGGGTTTACGTTTAGGTTTAGGTTTAGGTATATGGTTAGGGTTATTGTACAGTTTACGTTTTGGGTTAGGGTTAGGGTTAGGTTTAGGATTAGTGTTATGGTACAGGTTAGGTTTAGGATTAGTGTTAGGATTAGGATTAGGGTTATGTTTGCCAAAGAGGTTAGATAAAGAGTTAGGGTTAGGGTACAGGTTAGGTTTAGAGTTAGGGTTAAGTTTAGGGTTAGTGTTACAGTACAGGTAGGGTTAGGGTTAGGGTAACCGTAAAGGGTAGGGTTAGGATTATGCTTAGGGTTATGGTACAAGTTAGGGTTAGGGTTAGAGTTAGTGTTAGGGTTATGGTACATGTTAGGGTGAGGTTTAAGGTTAGCGTTAGGGTTAGGTTTACAGTACAGTTGAGGGTTATGTTTAGGGTTAGGGTTAGGGTTAGGTTTACGATAGTGGTTAGGGTTAGGGTAAGGGTTGGGTTTAGGGTTACAGTTAGGGTAACGGTTCAGGATAGGGTTATGGTTAGGGTTAGGGTTGGGTTAGGGTTACAGTACAGGTTAGTGTCAGGTTTAGGGTTAGGGTTAGAGTTAGGGTTGCGGTACAGGTTAGGGTTAGGTTTAGGGTTATAGTTACCGTACAGGTTAGGGATAAAGTTAGGGTTAGGGTTACTGTACAGTTTAGGTTTAGGATTCGGGTTAGGGTTAGAGTTGATGTACAGGTTAAGGTTAGGGTTAGGTGTAGGGTTTCGATACAGCTTAGCATTAGGTTTAGGGTTAGGGTTAGGGTTACGGTACAGGTTAGGGTTAGTGTTTTGGTCAGGGTAAGTGTTAGGGTTACGGTACATGTTATGGTAAGGTTTAGGGTTAGGGTTAGGGTTATGGTACCGCTCAGGTTTAGGGTTAGAGTTAGGGTTAGGGTTACCAAACAGGTTAGAGTTAGGGTTAGGGTTAGGGTTAGGGTTAGGGTTAGGGTTAGGGTTACGGTTAGGGTTCCGGTTGGGTTTGGTTAGGGTTAGGGTTAGGGTTAGGGTTAGGGTTAGTGTTAAGGTTACGGTACAGGTTAGGTTTAGGATTAGGTTTAATGTTTCGGTACAGGTAAGGGTTACGATTAGGGTAGGGTTAAGGTTAGGGTTACGGTTAGGGTTGCGGTACATTGTGATTTAGGGTTTACGGGTAGTGTTGGGGTTAGGGTAAGGGTTACAGTTCAGGGTAAGGTTAGGTTTAGGGTTATGGTTATGGTACGGTTTAGGGTTAGGGTTAGTTTTCGCTTAAGGGTTAGGGTTACCATACAGATTAGTGTCAGGGTTAGGGTTAGGGTTAGGGTTGCGGTACAGGTTAGGGTGGGTTAGGTTTAGGGTTACCATACAGTTCAGGGTTAGGTTTATTGTTTGGGTTACCATACAGGTTAGGTTTTGGGTTAGGGTTAGGGTTAGGGTTTCGGTACAGTTTAGGGTTAGGGTTAGGGTTAGGTTTAGTGTTACAGTAGAGTTTAGGTTTAGGGTTAGGGATAGGGTTAGGGTTAGGGTTACGGTACTTGTTAGGTTTAGGGTTAGGTTTAGTGTTACGGTACAGGTAAGTGTTACAGTTTGGTTTAGGGTTAGGTTTAGGGTTGCCGTACAGTTGTGGTTTAGGATTACCTGAAGGGTTAGGGTTAGGTTTAGGGTTATGGTCAGGTTAGGGTGAGGGTAAGGATTAGGGTTATGGTACTGTTTAGGGTTATGGTTAGGGTTAGGGTTAGGTGTATGGTGAGGGTTGCGGTACAGGTTGGGGTTACGTTTAGGGTTAGGGTTAGGGTTATTCTACAGTTTAGGGTTAGGGTTAGGGTTAGGGTTAGGGATAGGGTTAGGGTTAGGGTTAGTGTTAGGATAGAGGTTAGGGTTAGGGTTAGTGTTAGGATTTGGATTACGGTTATGTTTGCCATAGAGGTTAGATTTAGAGTTAGGGATAGGGTACATGTTAGTTTTAAGGTAAATATTAGGGTTAAGTTTAGGGTTAGGGTTAGGGTAGAGGTTAGTTTTACGGTAAAGGTTAGGGTTAGGTTTAGGGTTAGGGTTAGGGTTAGGTTTACTGTACAGGGTAGGTTTAGGATTATGTTTAGTGTTACGATACACGTTAGGGTTAGGATTAGGGTTAGAGTTAGGGTTAGGGTTACGGTACAGGTTAGTGTTACGTTTAGGGTTAGCGTTAGGTTTAGGTTTACGGTACAGTATAGGGTTAAGTTTAGGTTTAGGGTTAGGTTTAGGGTTAGGGTTACGGTAGTGGTTATGGGTAGGTTTAGGGTTGGGTTTAGGGTTACGGTTAGGGTAGCGGTACAGGTTAGGGTTAGGATTAGTGTTAGGGTTATTGTATAGGATAGCATTAAGGTTAGGGTTAGGTTTGCGGTTAGGGTTACAGTACAGGTTAGGGTTAGGTTTAGTGGTAGGGTTAGGGTTACGGTACAACTTATGGTTACGGTTAGGTTTAGGGATAGGGTTAGTGTATAGGTTGCAGAAGTTTTAGGGTTAGGGTTAGGTTTAGGGTTACGGCACAGGTTATGGTTAGGGTTAGGGTTAGAGTTAGGGTTTTGCAACAGGTTAGGGAGAGGTTTAGCGGTAGGGTTAGGGTTACGGTACAGGTTAGGGTTAGGTTAGGGTTACTGTTAGGGTTAGGGTTACGTTACCGGTTATGTTTAGGGTTAGGGTTAGGTTTAGGGTTACGGTACAGGTTAGGGTTAGGGTTAGGGTTAGGTTAGGGTTACGGTACATTTTAGGGTTAGGTTTAGGGGTAGGGTTAGGGTTACGGTACAGGTTAGGGTTAAGGTTAGGGTTACTGTTAGGGTGTGGGTAAGGGATATGGCAGAGTGTAGGGTTAGGTTTATGGTTAGTTTTAGGGTTACGGTACAATTAGGTTTAGGGTTGGCGTTAGGGTTAGGGTTACGGTACAGGTTAGTGTTAGTGTTAGGGTTAGGGTTTGGGTTAGGTTTAGGGTTAGGGCTAAGGTAAGGGTTAGGTTTGCCATAGAGGTTAGGGTAAGGGTTAGGGTTAGGGTACAGGTTAGGTTCATAGTTAGGGTTAGGGTTAGGGTTAGGGTTACAGTACAGTTTAGGGTTACGGTTACGGTTAGGGTTTGCGTTATGGTTGTGGTTAGGGTTAAGGTTAGGTTTAGGGTAAGTTTTAGGTTTATGGTTAGGGTTAGTGCTGCGGTACAGGGTAGGGTTACGGTTAGTGTTAGGGTTAGGGTTAGGTTTGCCCTAGAGGTTAGGGTTAGTGTTAGGCTTAGGGGACAATTTAGGTTTAGAGTTAGGGTTAAGGTGAGGGTTAGGGTTATTGTACAGGTTAGGGTTAGTGTGAGGGTTAGGGTTACGGTACTGGGTAGGTTGAGGGTTAGGGTTAGGGTACAGGTTATTGTTCGGGTTAGAGTTAAGATACAGGTTATGTTTAGGGTTAGGGTTAGTGTTACAGTACAGGAAAGGGTTACGTTTAGGGTTAGAGTTAGGGTTAGGATTAGGGTTGTCGTACAGGTGTGGGTTGTTGTTACATGTAGGGTTAGGGTTAGGGTTACGGTACAGGTTATGGTGAGGGTTAGAGTTAGGGTTACGGTACAGCTTAGGGTTAGGTTTAGGGTTACGGTACAGATTAGGTTTAGAGTTAGGGTTAGGGTTTCGTTACAGTTTAGGGTTAGGGTTAGGTCTAGGTTTAGGGTTACAGTACAGGTTAGGTTTAGGGTTAGTGCTAGGGTTAAGGTTAGGGTTACGGTACTTGTTAGGTTTAGGGTTAGGTTTAGTGTTACGGTACAGGTAAGTGTTACAGTTTGGTTTAGAGTTAGGGTTAGGGTTAGGGTTAGGGTTAGGTTTTCAGTACAGTTTAGGGTTAAGGTTAGGTTTAGGGTTAGAGTTAGCGTTAAGGTACAGGTTATGTACAGGGTTAGGTTTAGTGTTACGATACAGGTAAGGATTACGGTTAGGGTAGGGTTACGGTTAGGGTTACTGTTATGGTTGCAGTAGAGTTGTTGTTTAGGCTTACAGGTTGGGTTGTGTTTAGGGTAAGGGTTACTGTTCAGGTTAAGGTCAGGTTTATGGTTATGGTTACGGTACGGGTTAGGGTGAGGGTTAGAGTTAGGGTTAGGGTTATGGTAAGGGTTACCGTACAGGTTAGTGTCAGGTTTAGGGTTAGGGTTAGAGTTAGGGTTGCGGTACAGGTTAGGGTTAGGTTTAGGGTTATTGTTACCGTACAGGTTAGGGATAGAGTTAGGGGTAGGGTTACTGTACAGTTTAGGTTTAGGATTCGGTTTAGGGTTAGAGTTGATGTACAGGTTAAGGTTAGGGTTAGGTTTAGGGTTTCGATACAGCTTAGCATTAGATTTAGGGTTAGGGTTAGGGTTACAGTACAGGTTAGGGTTAGTGTTTTGGTCAGGGTAAGTGTTAGGGTTACGGTACATGTTATGGTTAGGTTTAGGGTTAGGGTTTGGGTTACGGTACCGCTCAGGTTTAGGGTTAGAGTTAGGGTTAGGGTTAGCATACAGGTTAGAGTTAGGGTTAGGGTTAGGGTTAGGGTTACGGTTACGGTTAGGGTTCCGGTTAGGTTTCGTTAGGGTTAGGGTTAGGGTTAGGGTTAAGGTTACGGTACAGGTTAGGTTTAGGATTAGGTTTAGTGTTTCGGTACAGGTAAGGGTTACGATTAGGATAGGGTTATGGTTAGGGTTACGGTTAGGGTTGCGGTACATTTTGATTTAGGGTTTACGGGTAGTGTTGGGGTTAGGGTAAGGGTTACAGTTCAGGATAAGGTTAGGTTTAGGGTTATGGTTATGGTACGGTTTAGGGTTAGGGTTAGGTTTCGCTTTAGGGTTAGGGTTACCGTACAGATTAGTGTCAGGGTTAGGGTTAGGGTTAGGGTTGCGGTATAGGTTAGGGTGGGTTAGGTTTAGGGTTACCATACAGTTCAGGGTTAGGTTTATTGTTTGGGTTACCGTACAGGTTAGGTTTTGGGTTAGGGTTAGGGTTAGGGTTTCGGTACAGTTTAGGGTTAGGGTTAGGATTAGGTTTAGTGTTACAGTAGAGGTTAGGTTTAGGGTTAGGGATAGGGTTAGGGTTAGGGTTATGGTACTTGTTAGGATTAGGGTTAGGTTTAGTGTTACGGTACAGGTAAGTGTTACAGTTTGGTTTAGGGTTAGGTTTAGGATTGCCGTACAGTTGTGGTTTAGGATTACCTGAAGGGTTAGGGTTAGGTTTAGGGTTATGGTCTGGTTAGGGTGAGGGTAAGGATTAGGGTTATGGTACTGTTTAGGGTTATGGTTAGGGTTAGGGTTAGGTGTAGGGTGATGGTTGCGGGACAGGTTGGGGTTACCTTTAGGGTTAGGGTTAGGGTTACTCTACAGTTTAGGTTTAGGATTAGGGTTAGGGTTAGGGTTAGTGTTAGGGTTAGTGTTAGGATAGAGGTTAGGGTTAGGGTTAGTGTTAGGATTTGGATTACGGTTATGTTTGCCATAGAGGTTAGATTTAGAGTTAGGGATAGGGTACATGTTAGTTTTATGGTAAATATTAGGGTTAGGTTTAGGGTTAGGGTTAGGGTAGAGGTTAGTTTTACGGTAAAGGTTAGGATTAGGTTTAGGGTTAGGGTTAGGGTTAGGTTTACTGTACAGGGTAGGTTTAGGATTATGTTTAGTGTTATGATACACGTTAGGGTTAGGATTAGGGTTAGAGTTAGGGTTAGGGTTACGGTACAGGTTAGTGTTACGTTTAGGGTTAGCGTTAGGTTTAGGTTTACGGTACAGTATAGGGTTAAGTTTAGGGTTAGGGTTAGGTTTAGGGTTAGAGTTACGGTAGTGGTTATGGGTAAGTTTAGGGTTGGGTTTAGGGTTACGGTTAGGGTAACGGTACAGGTTAGGGTTAGGATTAGTGGTAGGGTTATTGTATAGGATAGCATTAAGGTTAGGGTTAGGTTTGCGGTTAGGGTTACAGTACAGGTTAGGGTTAGGTTTAGTGGTAGGGTTAGGGTTACGGTACAACTTATGGTTACGGTTAGGTTTAGGGATAGGGTTAGTGTATAGGTTGCAGAAGTTTTAGGGTTAGGGTTAGGTTTAGGGTTACGGCACAGGTTATGGTTAGGGTTAGGGTTAGGGTTAGGGTTTTGGAACAGGTTAGGGAGAGGTTTAGCGGTAGGGTTAGGGTTACGGTACAGATTAGGGTTAGATTAGGGTTACTGTTAGGGTTAGGGTTACGTTACCGGTTATGTTTAGGGTTAGGGTTAGGTTTAGGGTTACGGTACAGGTTAGGGTTAGGTTTAGGGTTAGGTTAGGGTTACGGTACAGTTTAGGGTTAGGTTTAGGGGTAGGGTTAGGGTTACGGTACAGGTTAGGGTTAAGGTTAGGGTTACTGTTAGGGTTAGGGTAAGGGATATGGCAGAGTGTAGGGTTAGGTTTATGGTTAGTTTTAGGGTTACGTACAATTAGGTTTAGGGTTGGCGTTAGGGTTAGGGTTACGGTACAGGTTAGTGTTAGTGTTAGGGTTAGGGTTAGGGTTAGGTTTAGGGTTAGGGCTAAGGTAAGGGTTAGGTTTGCCATAGAGGTTAGGGTTTGGGTTAGGGTACAGGTTAGGTTCATAGTTAGGGTTAGGGTTAGGGTTAGGGTTACAGTACAGTTTAGGGTTACGGTTACGGTTAGGGTTTGCGTTATGGTTGTGGTTAGGGTTAAGGTTAGGTTTAGGGTAAGTTTTAGGTTTATGGTTAGGGTTAGTGCTGCGGTACAGGGTAGGGTTACGGTTAGTGTTAGGGTTAGGGTTAGGTTTGCCCTAGAGGT
This sequence comes from Otocyon megalotis megalotis, assembly GCA_017311455.1. Taxonomy (NCBI): domain Eukaryota; kingdom Metazoa; phylum Chordata; class Mammalia; order Carnivora; family Canidae; genus Otocyon; species Otocyon megalotis. The sequence goes on from JAEUCK010007017.1 coordinate 11,369, forward strand.
TAGGGTTAGTGTTAGGCTTAGGGGACAATTTAGGTTTAGAGTTAGGGTTAAGGTGAGGGTTAGGGTTATTGTACAGGTTAGGGTTAGTGTGAGGGTTAGGGTTACGGTACTGGGTAGGTTGAGGGTTAGGGTTAGGGTACAGGTTATGGTTCGGGTTAGAGTTAAGATACAGGTTATGTTTAGGGTTAGGGTTAGTGTTACAGTACAGGAAAGGGTTACGTTTAGGGTTAGAGTTAGGGTTAGGATTAGGGTTGTCGTACAGGTGTGGGTTGTTGTTACATGTAGGGTTAGGGTTAGGGTTACGGTACAGGTTATGGTGAGGGTTAGAGTTAGGGTTACGGTACAGCTTAGGGTTAGGTTTAGGGTTACGGTACAGGTTAGGTTTAGAGTTAGGGTTAGGGTTTCGTTACAGTTTAGGGTTAGGGTTAGGTCTAGGTTTAGGGTTACAGTACAGGTTAGGTTTAGGGTTAGTGCTAGGGTTAAGGTTAGGGTTACGGTACTTGTTAGGTTTAGGGTTAGGTTTAGTGTTACGGTACAGGTAAGTGTTACAGTTTGGTTTAGAGTTAGGGTTAGGGTTAGGGTTAGGGTTAGGTTTTCAGTACAGTTTAGGGTTAAGGTTAGGTTTAGGGTTAGAGTTAGCGTTAAGGTACAGGTTATGTACAGGGTTAGGTTTAGTGTTACGATACAGGTAAGGATTACGGTTAGCGTAGGGTTACGGTTAGGGTTACTGTTATGGTTGCAGTACAGTTGTTGTTTATGCTTACAGGTTGGGTTGTGTTTAGGGTAAGGGTTACTGTTCAGGTTAAGGTCAGGTTTATGGTCATGGTTACGGTACGGGTTAGGGTGAGGGTTAGAGTTAGGGTTAGGGTTATGGTTAGGGTTACCGTACAGGTTAATGTCAAGTTTAGGGTTAGGGTTAGAGTTAGGGTTGCGGTACAGGTTAGGGTTAGGTTTAGGGTTATTGTTCCCGTACAGGTTAGGGATAGAGTTAGGGTTAGGTTTACTGTACAGTTTAGGTTTAGGATTCGGGTTAGGGTTAGAGTGATGTACAGGTTAAGGTTAGGGTTAGGTTTAGGGTTTCGATACAGCTTAGCATTAGATTTAGGGTTAGGGTTAGGGTTACGGTACAGGTTAGGGTTAGTGTTTTGGTCAGGGTAAGTGTTAGGGTTACGGTACATGTTATGGTTAGGTTTAGGGTTAGGGTTAGGGTTACGGTACCGCTCAGGTTTAGGGTTAGAGTTAGGGTTAGGGTTAGCATACAGGTTAGAGTTAGGGTTAGGGTTAGGGTTAGGGTTACGGTTACGGTTAGGGTTCCGGTTAGGTTTCGTTAGGGTTAGGGTTAGGGTTAGGGTTAAGGTTACGGTACAGGTTAGGTTTAGGATTAGGTTTAGTGTTTCGGTACAGGTAAGGGTTACGATTAGGATAGGGTTATGGTTAGGGTTACGGTTAGGGTTGCGGTACATTTTGATTTAGGGTTTACGGGTAGTGTTGGGGTTAGGGTAAGGGTTACAGTTCAGGATAAGGTTAGGTTTAGGGTTATGGTTATGGTACGGTTTAGGGTTAGGGTTAGGTTTCGCTTTAGGGTTAGGGTTACCGTACAGATTAGTGTCAGGGTTAGGGTTAGGGTTAGGGTTGCGGTATAGGTTAGGGTGGGTTAGGTTTAGGGTTACCATACAGTTCAGGGTTAGGTTTATTGTTTGGGTTACCGTACAGGTTAGGTTTTGGGTTAGGGTTAGGGTTAGGGTTTTGGTACAGTTTAGGGTTAGGGTTAGGGTTAGGTTTAGTGTTACAGTAGAGGTTAGGTTTAGGGTTAGGGATAGGGTTAGGGTTAGGGTTACGGTACTTGTTAGGTATAGGGTTAGGTTTAGTGTTACGGTACAGGTAAGTGTTACAGTTTGGTTTAGGGTTAGGTTTAGAGTTGCCGTAGAGTTGTGGTTTAGGATTACCTGAAGGGTTAGGGTTAGGTTTAGGGTTATGGTCAGGTTAGGGTGAGGGTAAGGATTAGGGTTATGGTACTGTTTAGGTTTATGGTTAGGGTTAGGGTTAGGTGTAGGGTGAGGGTTGCGGTACAGGTTGGGGTTACGTTTAGGGTTAGGGTTAGGGTTATTCTACAGTTTAGGTTTAGGGTTAGGGTTAGGGTTAGGGATAGGGTTAGGGTTAGGGTTAGTGTTAGGATAGAGGTTAGGGTTAGGGTTAGTGTTAGGATTTGGATTACGGTTATGTTTGCCATAGAGGTTAGATTTAGAGTTAGGGATAGGGTACATGTTAGTTTTATGGTAAATATTAGGGTTAAGTTTAGGGTTAGGGTTAGGGTAGAGGTTAGTTTTACGGTAAAGGTTAGGGTTAGGTTTAGGGTTAGGGTTAGGGTTAGGTTTACTGTACAGGGTAGGTTTAGGATTATGTTTAGTGTTACGATACACTTAGGGTTAGGATTAGGGTTAGAGTTAGGGTTAGGGTTACGGTACAGGTTAGTGTTACGTTTAGGGTTAGTGTTAGGTTTAGGTTTACGGTACAGTATAGGGTTAAGTTTAGGTTTAGGGTTAGGTTTAGGGTTAGGTTTACTGTAGTGGTTATGGGTAGGTTTAGGGTTGGGTTTAGGGTTACGTTTAGGGTAACGGTACAGGTTAGGGTTAGGATTAGTGGTAGGGTTATTGTATAGGATAGCATTAAGGTTAGGGTTAGGTTTGCGGTTAGGGTTACAGTACAGGTTATGGTTAAGTTTAGTGGTAGGGTTAGGGTTACGGTACAACTTATGGTTACGGTTAGGTTTAGGGTTAGGGTTAGTGTATAGGTTGCAGAAGTTTTAGGGTTAGGGTTAGGTTTAGGGTTACGGCACAGGTTATGGTTAGGGTTAGGGTTAGGGTTAGGGTTTTGGAACAGGTTAGGGAGAGGTTTAGCGGTAGGGTTTGGGTTATGGTACAGGTTAGGGTTAGATTAGGGTTAATGTTAGGGTTAGGGTTACGTTACCGGTTATGTTTAGGGTTAGGGTTAGGTTTAGGGTTACGGTACAGGTTAGGGTTAGGGTAGGGTTAGTAGGGTTACGGTACAGTTTAGGTTAGGTTTAGGGGTAGGGTTAGGGTTACGGTACAGGTTAGGGTTAAGGTTAGGGTTACTGTTAGGGTTAGGGTAATGGATATGGCAGAGTGTAGGGTTAGGTTTATGGTTAGTTTTAGGGTTACGGTACAATTAGGTTTTGGGTTGGCGTTAGGGTTAGGGTTACGGTACAGGTTAGTGTTAGTGTTAGGGTTAGGTTTAGGGTTAGGTTTAGGTTTAGGGCTAGGAAAGGGTTAGGTTTGCCATAGAGGTTAGGGTTAGGGTTAGGGTTAGGGTACGGGTTAGGTTCATAGTTAGGGTTAGGGTTAGGGTTAGGGTTACGGTACAGTTTAGGGTTACGGTTACGGTTAGTGTTTGGGTTATGGTTATGGTTAGGGTTAAGGTTAGGTTTAGGGTAAGTTTTAGGTTTATGGTTAGGGTTAGTGTTACGGTACAGGGTAGGGTTAGGGTTAGTGTTAGGGTTAGGGTTAGGTTTGCCCTAGAGGTTAGGGTTAGTGTTAGGCTTAGGGGACAGTTTAGGTTTAGAGTTAGGGTTAAGGTGAGGGTTAGGGTTATTGTACAGGTTAGGGTTGGTGTGAGGGTTAGGGTTACGGTACTGGGTAGGTTTAGGGTTAGGGTTAGGGTACAGTTTAGGGTTCGGGTTAGAGTTAAGGTACAGGTTATGTTTAGGGTTAGGGTTAGTGTTACGGTACAGGAAAGGGATACGTTTAGGGTTAGAGTTAAGGTTAGGATTAGGATTGCCGTACAGGTGTGGGTTTTTGTTAAGGTAGGCTTAGAGTTAGGGTAACGGTACAGCTTAGGGTTAGGTTTAGGGTTACGGTACAGGTTAGGTTTAGAGTTAGGGTTAGGGTTTCGTTACAGTTTAGGGTTAGGGTTAGGTCTAGGTTTCCGGTTACAGTACAGGTTAGGTTTAGGGTTAGTGTTAGGGTTAAGGATACGGTACTGTTTAGTTTTAGGGTTAGGGTTAGTTTTACTGTACAGGTAAGTGTTACTGTTAGGGTTAGGCTTAGGCTTAGGGTTAGGGTAAGGTTTGCCGTACAGTTGTGTTTAGGGTTACAGGTAGGTTTAGGGTTAGGTTTACATTACAGGTTAGGGTGAGGTTAAGGATTAGTGTTACGGTACTGGTTAGGGTTATGGTTAGTGTTAGGTTTAGGTTTAGGGTGAGGGTAACGGTACAGGTTGGGTTTACGTTTAGGTTTAGGTTTAGGTTTATGGTTAGGGTTATTGTACAGTTTAGGTTTAGGTTAGGGTTAGGGTTAGGTTTAGGATTAGTGTTATGGTACAGGTTAGGTTTAGGATTAGTGTTAGGATTAGGATTAGGGTTATGTTTGCCAAAGAGGTTAGATAAAGAGTTAGGGTTAGGGTACAGGTTAGGTTTAGTGTTAGGGTTAAGTTTAGGGTTAGTGTTACAGTACAGGTTAGGGTTAGGTTTAGGGTAACCGTAAAGGGTAGGGTTAGGATTATGCTTAGGGTTACGGTACAAGTTAGTGTTAGGGTTAGGGTTAGTGTTAGGGTTAGGGTTATGGTACATGTTAGGGTGAGGTTTAGGGTTAGCGTTAGGGTTAGGGTTACAGTACAGTTGAGGGTTATGTTTAGGGTTAGAGTTAGGGTTGCGGTACAGGTTAGGGTTAGGTTTAGGGTTATTGTTACCGTACAGGTTAGGGATAGAGTTAGGGTTAGTGTTACTGTACAGTTTAGGTTTAGGATTCGGTTTAGGGTTAGAGTTGATGTACAGGTTAAGGTTAGGGTTAGGTTTAGGGTTTCGATACAGCTTAGCATTAGATTTAGGGTTAGGGTTAGGGTTACGGTACAGGTTAGGGTTAGTGTTTTGGTCAGGGTAAGTGTTAGGGTTACGGTACATGTTATGGTTAGGTTTAGGGTTAGGGTTAGGGTTACGGTACAGTTTAGGGTTACGGTTACGGTTAGGGTTTGGGTTATGGTTATGGTTAGGGTTAAGGTTAGGTTTAGGGTAAGTTTTAGGTTTATGGTTAGCGTTAGTGTTACGGTACAGGGTAGGGTTAGGGTTAGTGTTAGGGTTAGGGTTAGGTTTGCCCTAGAGGTTAGGGTTAGTGTTAGGCTTAGGGGACAGTTTAGGTTTAGAGTTAGGGTTAAGGTGAGGGTTAGGGTTATTGTACAGGTTAGGGTTATTGTGAGGGTTAGGGTTACGGTACTGGGTAGGTTTAGGGTTAGGGTTAGGGTACAGTTTAGGGTTCGGGTTAGAGTTAAGGTACAGGTTATGTTTAGGGTTAGGGTTAGTGTTACGGTACAGGAAAGGGTTACGTTTAGGGTTAGAGTTAGGGTTAGGATTAGGGTTGCCGTACAGGTGTGGGTTGTTGTTACAGGTAGGGTTAGGGTTAGGGTTACGGTACAGGTTATGGTGAGGGTTAGAGTTAGGGTTACGGTACAGCTTAGGGTTAGGTTTAGGGTTACGGTACAGGTTAGGTTTAGAGTTAGGGTTAGGGTTTCGTTACAGTTTAGGGTTAGGGTTAGGTCTAGGTTTAGGGTTACAGTACAGGTTAGGTTTAGGGTTAGTGATAGGGTTAAGTTTACGGTACTGTTTAGTTTTAGGGTTAGGGTTAGTTTTACTGTACAGGTAAGTGTTACTGTTAGGGTTAGGCTTAGGCTTAGGGTTAGGGTAAGGTTTGCCGTACAGTTGTGGTTTAGGGTTACAGGTAGGTTTAGGGTTAGGTTTACATTACAGGTTAGGGTGAGGTTAAGGATTAGTGTTACGGTACTGGTTAGGGTTATGGTTAGTGTTAGGTTTAGGTTTAGGGTGAGGGTAACGGTACAGGTTGGGTTTACGTTTAGGTTTAGGTTTAGGTTTATGGTTAGGGTTATTGTACAGTTTAGGTTTAGGTTAGGGTTAGGGTTAGGTTTAGGATTAGTGTTATGGTACAGGTTAGGTTTAGGATTAGTGTTAGGATTAGGATTAGGGTTATGTTTGCCAAAGAGGTTAGATAAAGAGTTAGGGTTAGGGTACAGGTTAGGTTTAGAGTTAGGGTTAAGTTTAGGGTTAGTGTTACAGTACAGGTTAGGGTTAGGGTTAGGGTAACCGTAAAGGGTAGGGTTAGGATTATGCTTAGGGTTACGGTACAAGTTAGGGTTAGGGTTAGGGTTAGTGTTAGGGTTAGGGTTATGGTAAATGTTAAGGTGAGGTTTAGGGTTAGCGTTACGGTTAGGTTTACAGTACAGTTGAGGGTTATGTTTAGGGTTAGGGTTAGGGTTAGGTTTACGGTAGTGCTTAGGGTTAGGGTAAGGGTTGGGTTTAGGGTTACAGTTACGGTAACGGTTCAGGATAGGATTACGGTTAGGGTTAGGGTTGGGGTTAGGGTTACAGTACAGGTTAGTGTCAGGTTTAGGGTTAGGGTTAGAGTTAGGGTTGCGGTACAGGTTAGGGTTAGGTTTAGGGTTATTGTTACCGTACAGGTTAGGGATAGAGTTAGGGTTAGGGTTACTGTACAGTTTAGGTTTAGGATTCGGGTTAGGGTTAGAGTTGATGTACAGGTTAAGGTTAGGGTTAGGTTTAGGGTTTCAATACAGCTTAGCATTAGATTTAGGGTTAGGGTTAGGGTTACGGTACAGGATAGGGTTAGTGTTTTGGTCAGGGTAAGTGTTAGGGTTACGATACATGTTATGGTTAGGTTTAGGGTTATGGTTAGGGTTACGGTACCGCTCAGGTTTAGGGTTAGAGTTAGGGTTAGGGTTACCATACAGGTTAGACTTAGGGTTAGGGTTAGGGTTAGGGTTACGGTTAGGGTTCCGGTTAGGTTTCGTTAGGGTTAGGGTTAGGGTTAGGGTTAGGGTTAAGGTTCCGGTACAGGTTAGGTTTAGGATTAGGTTTAGTGTTTCGGTACAGGTAAGGGTTACGATTAGGATAGGGTTATGGTTAGGGTTACGGTTAGGTTTCCGGTACATTGTGATTTAGGGTTTACGGGTAGTGTTGGGGTTAGGGTAAGGGTTACAGTTCAGGGTAAGGTTAGGTTTAGGGTTATGGTTATGGTACGGTTTAGGGTTAGGGTTAGGTTTCGCTTTAGGGTTAGGGTTACCGTACAGATTAGTGTCAGGGTTAGGGTTAGGGTTAGGGTTGCGGTACAGGTTAGGGTGGGTTAGGTTTAGGGTTACCATACAGTTCAGGGTTAGGTTTATTGTTTGGGTTACCGTACAGGTTAGGTTTTGGGTTAGGGTTAGGGTTAGGTTTCGGTACAGTTTAGGGTTAGGGTTAGGGTTAGGTTTAGTGTTACAGTAGAGGTTATGTTTAGGGTTAGGGATAGGGTTAGGGTTAGGGTTACGGTACTTGTTAGGTTTAGGGTTAGGTTTAGTGTTACGGTACAGGTAAGTGTTACAGTTTGGTTTAGGGTTAGGGTTAGGGTTTAGGGTTAGGGTTAGGTTTTCAGTACAGTTTAGGGTTAAGGTTAGGTTTAGGGTTAGAGTTAGCGTTAAGGTACAGGTTATGTACAGGGTTAGGTTTAGTGTTACGATACAGGTAAGGATTACGGTTAGGGTAGGGTTACGGTTAGGGTTACTGTTATGGTTGCAGTACAGTTGTTGTTTAGGCTTTCAGGTTGGGTTGTGTTTAGGGTAAGGGTTACTGTTCAGGTTAAGGTCAGGTTTATGGTTATGGTTACGGTACGGGTTAGGGTGAGGGTTAGAGTTAGGGTTAGGGTTATGGTTAGGGTTACCGTACAGGTTAGTGTCAGGTTTAGGGTTAGGGTTAGAGTTAGGGTTGCGGTACAGGTTAGGGTTAGGTTTAGGGTTATTGTTACCGTACAGGATAGGGATAGAGTTAGGGTTAGGGTTACTGTACAGTTTAGGTTTAGGATTCGGTTTAGGGTTAGAGTTGATGTACAGGTTAAGGTTAGGGTTAGGTTTAGGGTTTCGATACAGCTTAGCATTAGATTTAGGGTTAGGGTTAGGGTTACGGTACAGGATAGGGTTAGTGTTTTGGTCAGGGTAAGTGTTAGGGTTACGGTACATGTTATGGTTAGGTTTAGGGTTAGGGGGTTACGGTACCGCTCAGGTTTAGGGTTAGAGTTAGGGTTAGGGTTACCATACAGGTTAGAGTTAGGGTTAGGGTTAGGGTTAGGGTTAGGGTTAGGGTTACGGTTAGGGTTCCGGTTAGGTTTGGTTAGGGTTAGGGTTAGGGTTAGGGTTAGTGTTAAGGTTATGGTACAGGTTAGGTTTAGGATTAGGTTTAGTGTTTCGGTACAGGTAAGGGTTACGATTAGGATAGGGTTATGGTTAGGGTTACGGTTAGGGTTGCAGTACATGGTGATTTAGGGTTTACAGGTAGTGTTGGGGTTAGGGTAAGGGTTACAGTTCAGGGTAAGGTTAGGTTTAGGGTTATGGTTATGGTACGGTTTAGGGTTAGGGTTATGTTTCGCTTTAGGGTTAGGGTTACCGTACAGATTAGTGTCAGGGTTAGGGTTAGGGTTAGGGTTGCGGTACAGGTTAGGGTGGGTTAGGTTTAGGGTTACCATACAGTTCAGGGTTAGGTTTATTGTTTGGGTTACCGTACAGGTTAGGTTTTGGGTTAGGGTTAGGGTTAGGGTTTCGGTACAGTTTAGGGTTAGGCTTAGGTCTAGGTTTAGGGTTACAGTACAGGTTAGGTTTAGGGTTAGTGATAGGGTTAAGGATACGGTACTGTTTAGTTTTAGGGTTAGGGTTAGTTTTACTGTACAGGTAAGTGTTACTGTTAGGGTTAGGCTTAGGCTTAGGGTTAGGGTAAGGTTTGCCGTAAAGTTGTGGTTTAGGGTTACAGGTAGGTTTAGGGTTAGGTTTACATTACAGGTTAGGGTGAGGTTAAGGATTAGTGTTACGGTACTGGTTAGGGTTATGGTTAGTGTTAGGTTTAGGTTTAGGGTGAGGGTAACGGTACAGGTTGGGTTTACGTTTAGGTTTAGGTTTAGGTTTATAGTTAGGGTTATTGTACAGTTTAGGTTTAGGTTAGGGTTAGGGTTAGGTTTAGGATTAGTTTTATGGTACAGGTTAGGTTTAGGATTAGTGTTAGGATTAGGATTAGGGTTATGTTTGCCAAGAGGTTAGATAAAGAGTTAGGGTTAGGGTACAGGTTAGTTTTAGAATTAGGGTTAAGTTTAGGGTTAGTGTTACAGTACAGGTTAGGGTTAGGGTTAGGGTAACCGTAAAGGGTAGGGTTAGGATTATGCTTAGGGTTACGGTACAAGTTAGGGTTAGGGTTAGGGTTAGTGTTAAGGTTAGGGATATGGTACATGTTAGGGTGAGGTTTAGGGTTAGCGTTAGGGTTAGGTTTACAGTACAGTTGAGGGTTATATTTAGGGTTAGGGTTAGGGTTAGGTTTACGGTAGTGGTTAGGGTTAGGGTAAGGGTTGGGTTTAGGGTTAAAGTTAGGGTAACGGTTCAGGATAGGGTTACAGTTAGGGTTAGGGTTGGGGTTAGGGTTACAGTACAGGTTAGTGTCAGGTTTAGGGTTAGGGTTAGAGTTAGGGTTGCGGTACAGGTTAGGGTTAGGTTTAGGGTTATTGTTACCGTACAGGTTAGGGATAGAGTTAGGGTTAAGTTTACTGTACAGTTTAGGTTTAGGATTCGGGTTAGGGTTAGAGTTGATGTACAGGTTAAGTGTAGGGTTAGGGTTAGGGTTTCGATACAGCTTAGCATTAGATTTAGGGTTAGGGTTAGGGTTACGGTACAGGTTAGGTTTAGTGTTTTGATCAGGGTAAGTGTTAGGGTTATGGTACATGTTATGGTTAGGTTTAGGGTTAGGGTGAGGGTTATGGTACCGCTCAGGTTTAGGGTTAGAGTTAGGGTTAGGGTTACCATACAGGTTAGAGTTAGGGTTAGGGTTAGGGTTAGGGTTAGGGTTAGGGTTACGGTTAGGTTTCCGGGTAGGTTTGGTTAGGGTTAGGGTTAGGGTTAGGGTTAGTGTTTCGGTACAGGTAATGGTTCCGATTAGGGTAGGGTTATGGTTAGGGTTACGGTTAGGGTTGCGGTACATTGTGATTTAGGGTTTACGGGTAGTGTTGGGGTTAGGGTAAGGGTTACAGTTCAGGGTAAGGTTAGGTTTAGGGTTATGGTTATGGTACGGTTTAGGTTTAGGGTTATGTTTCGCTTTAGGGTTAGGGTTACCGTACAGATTAGTGTCAGGGTTAGGGTTAGGGTTAGGGTTGCGGTACAGGTTAGGGTGGGTTAGGTTTAGGGTTACCATACAGTTCAGGGTTAGGTTTATTGTTTGGGTTACCGTACAGGTTAGGTTTTGGGTTAGGGTTAGGGTTAGGGTTTCGGTACAGTTTAGGGTTAGGCTTAGGTCTAGGTTTAGGGTTACAGTACAGGTTAGGTTTAGGGTTAGTGATAGGGTTAAGGATACGGTACTGTTTAGTTTTAGGGTTAGGGTTAGTTTTACTGTACAGGTAAGTGTTACTGTTAGGGTTAGGCTTAGGCTTAGGGTTAGGGTAAGGTTTGCCGTACAGTTGTGGTTTAGTGTTATAGGTAGGTTTAGGATTAGGTTTACATTACAGGTTAGTGTGATGTTAAGGATTAGTGTTACGGTACTGGTTAGGGTTATGGTTAGTGTTAGGTTTAGGTTTAGGGTGAGGGTAACGGTACAGGTTGGTTTTACGTTTAGGTTTAGGTTTAGGTTTATAGTTAGGGTTATTGTACAGTTTAGGATTAGGTTAGGGTTAGGGTTAGGTTTTGAATTAGTGTTATGGCACAAGTTAGGTTTAGGATTAGTGTTAGGATTAGGATTAGGGTTATGTTTGCCAAAGAGGTTAGATAAAGAGTTAGGGTTAGGGTAAAGGTTAGGTTTAGAGTTAGGGTTAAGTTTAGGGTTAGTGTTACAGTACAGGTTAGGGTTAGGGTTAGGGTAACCGTAAAGGGTAGGGTTAGGATTATGCTTAGGGTTACGGTACAAGTTAGGGTTAGGGTTAGGGTTAGTGTTAGGGTTAGGGTTATGGTACATGTTAGGGTGAGTTTTAGGGTTAGCGTTAGGGTTAGGTTTACAGTACAGTTGAGGGTTATGTTTAGGGTTAGGGTTAGGGTTAGGTTTACGGTAGTGGTTAGGGTTAGGGTAAGGGTTCGGTTTAGGGTTACAGTTAGGGTAACGGTTCAGGATAGGGTTACGGTTAGTGTTAGGGTTGGGGTTAGGGTTACAGTACAGGTTAGTGTCAGGTTTAGGGTTAGAGTTAGAGTTAGGGTTGCGGTACAGTTTAGGGTTAGGTTTAGGGTTATTGTTACCGTACAGGTTAGGGATAGAGTTAGGGTTAGGGTTACTGTACAGTTTAGGTTTAGGATTCGGGTTAGGGTTAGAGTTGATGTACAGGTTAAGGTTAGGGTTAGGTTTAGGGTTTCGAAACAGCTTAGCATTAGATTTAGGGTTAGGGTTAGGGTTACGGTACAGGTTAGGGTTAGTGTTTTGGTCAGGGTAAGTGTTAGGGTTACGGTACATGTTATGGTTAGGTTTAGGGTTAGGGTTAGGGATACGGTACCGCTCAGCTTTAGGGTTAGAGTTAGGGTTAGGTTTACCATACAGGTTAGAGTTAGGGTTAGGGTTAGGGTTAGGGTTAGGGTTAGGGTTAGGGTTACGTTTACGGTTCCGGTTAGGTTTGGTTAGGGTTAGGGTTAGGGTTAGTGTTAGGGTTAAGGTTCCGGTACAGGTTAGGTTTAGGATTAGGTTTAGTGTTTCGGTACAGGTAAGGGTTACGATTAGGGTAGGGTTATGGTAGGGTTACGGTTAGGGTTGCGGTACATTGTGATTTAGGGTTTACGGGTAGTGTTGGGGTTAGGGTAAGGGTTACAGTTCAGGGTAAGGTTAGGTTTAGGGTTATGGTTATGGTACGGTTTAGGGTTAGGGTTAGGTTTCTCTTTAGGGTTAGGGTTACCGTACAGATTAGTGTCAGGGTTGGGGTTAGGGTTACGGTTGCGGTAGAGGTTAGGGTGGGTTAGGTTTAGGGTTACCATACAGTTCAGGGTTAGGTTTATTGTTTGGGTTACCGTACAGGTTAGGTTTTGGGTTAGGGTTAGGGTTAGGGTTTCGGTACAGTTTAGGGTTAGGTTTAGGGTTAGGTTTAGTGTTACGGTACAGGTAAGTGTTACAGTTTGGTTTAGGGTTAGGTTTAGGGTTGCCGTACACTTGTGGTTTAGGATTGCCTGAAGGGTTAGGGTTAGGTTTAGGGTTATGGTCAGGTTAGGGTGAGGGTAAGGATTAGGGTTATGGTACTGTTTAGGGTTATGGTTAGGGTTAGGGTTAGGAGTAGGGTGAGGGTTGCGGTACAGGTTGGGGTTACGTTTAGGGTTAGGCTTAGGGTTATTCTACAGTTTAGGTTTAGGGTTAGGGTAGGGTTAGGGATAGGGTTAGGGTTAGGGTTAGTGTTAGGATAGAGGTTAGGGTTAGGGTTAGTGTTAGGATTTGGATTACGGTTATGTTTGCCATAGAGGTTAGATTTAGAGTTAGGGATAGGGTACATGTTAGTTTTATGGTAAATATTAGGGTTAAGATTAGGGTTAGGGTTAGGGTAGAGGTTAGTTTTACGGTAAAGGTTAGGGTTAGGTTTAGGGTTAGGTTAGGGTTAGGTTTACTGTACAGGGTAGGTTTAGGATTATGTTTAGTGTTACGATACACGTTAGGGTTAGGATTAGGGTTAGAGTTAGGGTTAGGGTTACGGTATAGGTTAGTGTTACGTTTAGGGTTAGCGTTAGGTTTAGGTTTACGGTACAGTATAGGGTTAAGTTTAGGGTTAGGGTTAGGTTTAGGGTTAGGGTTACGGTAGTGGTTATGGGTAGGTTTAGGGTTGGGTTTAGGGTTACGGTTAGGGTAACGGTACAGGTTAGGGTTAGGATTAGTGTTAGGGTTATTGTATAGGATAGCATTAAGTTTAGGGTTAGGTTTGCGGTTAGGGTTACAGTACAGGTTAGGGTTAGGTTTAGTGGTAGGGTTAGGGTTACGGTACAACTTATGGTTACGGTTAGGTTTAGGGTTAGGGTTAGTGTATAGGTTGCAGAAGTTTTAGGGTTAGGGTTAGGTTTAGGGTACGCACAGGTTATGGTTAGGGTTAGGGTTAGGGTTAGGGTTTTGGAACAGGTTAGGGAGAGGTTTAGTGGTAGGGTTATGGTTACGGTACAGGTTAGGGTTAGATTAGGGTTACTGTTAGGGTTAGGGTTACGTTACCGGTTATGTTTAGGGTTAGGGTTAGGTTTAGGGTTACGGCACAGGTCATGGTTAGGGTTAGGGTTAGGGTTAGGGTTAGGGTTAGGGTTTTGGAACAGGTTAGGGAGAGGTTTAGCGGTAGGGTTAGGGTTACGGTACATTTTAGGGTTAAGGTTATTGTTACTGTTAGGATTAGGGTAAGGGATATGGCAGAGTGTAGGGTTAGGTTTATGGTTAGTTTTAGGGTTACGGTACAATTAGGTTTAGGGTTGGTGTTAGGGTTAGGGTTATGGTACAGTTTAGGGTTAGTGTTAGGGTTAGGGTTATGGTTAGGTTTAGGGTTAGGGCTAAGGTAAGGGTTAGGTTTGCCATAGAGGTTAGGGTTAGGGTAGGGTTAGTGTACAGGTTAGGTTCATAGTTAGGGTTAGGGTTAGGGTTAGTGTTACAGTACAGGTTAGGGTTAGGGTTAGGGTAACCATAAAGTGTAGGGTTAGGATTATGCTTAGGGTTACGGTACAAGTTAGGGTTAGGGTTAGGGTTAGTGTTAGGGTTAGGGCTATGGTAGATGTTAGGGTGAGGTTTAGGGTTAGCGTTAGGGTTAGGTTTACAGTACAGTTGAGGGTTATGTTTAGGGTTTGGGTTAGGGTTAGGTTTACGGTAGTGGTTAGGGTTAGGGTAACGGTTGGGTTTAG
>JAEUCK010007018.1:0-35257 GCA_017311455.1 Otocyon megalotis megalotis
TGAGGGTAAGAGTTACGGTAATGGAACAGGTTAGGGTTAGGTTTAGTCTTAGGATTAGGGTTAGGTTTAGGTTTAGGGTGAGAGTTACGGTACAGGTTGGTTATGGTACAGGTTATGGTTACGGTTACAGTTAGGGGTAGGGTTAGGTTTAGAGTTAAGGTTACGTTTAGGTTAAGGTTTAGGATTTGGATAGGGTTAGTGTTACGGTACAGGTTAGGGTTAGGGTTAGTGTTACGGTTAGGGTTAGGTTTGCCATAGATGTTAGGGTTAGGTTTAGAGTTAGTTTACAGGTTAGGTTTAGACTTAGGGTTAAGGTGAGGCTTAGTGTAACGGTAGAGGTTAGGGTTAGTGTTAGGGTTAGGGTTAGGTTAAAGGTTAGGTTTAGGGTTAGGGTTAGGGGTAGAGTTACGGTACAGGTTATGTTTAGGGTTAGTGTTAGTGTTACGGTACAGGTAAGGGTTACGGTTAGGGTTAAAGTTAGGGTTACGATTATGGTTGCCGTACAGGTGTGGGTTGTTGTTATGGGTAGGGTTAGAGTTAGGGTTACGGTACAGGTTATGGTGAGGGTTAGGGTTAGGGTTACGGTACAGCTTAGGGTTAGGGTTAGGGCTAGGTTTATTGTCACGGTACAGGTTAGGTTTAGGGTTAGGGTTAGGGTTAAGGTTACGCTACTGGTTAGGTTTAGGTTTAGGGTTAGTGTTACGGTACAGGTATGTGTTACGATTAGGGTTAGGGTTAGGGTTAGGGTTAGGGTTGCCATACAGTTGTGGTTTAGGGTTATAGGTAGGGTTAGAGTTAGGGGTACGGTACAGGTTAGGGTGAGTGTAAGGATTAGGATTACGATAATGGTTAGGTTTAGGGCTTGGGTTAGAGTTAGGGGTAGGGTTAGGGTTAGGGTTAGTTGTATGGTACAGGTTAGGGTTAGGATTAGTGTTAGGATTAGGGTTAGGGTTATGTTTGCCATAGAAGTTAGATTTAGAGTTAGGTTTAGGGTACAGGTTAGGTTTAGAGTAAGGGTTAAGGTTAGGGTTAGTGTTACAGTACAGGTTAGGGCTAAGGTTAGGGTTAGGGTTAGGGTTACGGTACAGGGTAGGTTTAGGATTATGCTTAGGGTTACGGTACAAGTTAGGGTTAGGGTTAGGTTTAGTGTTAGGGTTTGGGTTATGGTACAGGTTAGGGTGAGGTTTAGGGTTAAGTTTACGGTACAGTTGAGGGTTAAGTTTAAGTTTAGGGTTAGGGTTAGGGTTACGGTAGTGGTTAGGGGTAGGTTTAGGGTTAGGGTTAGGGGTACAGTATAGGATAGCATTATGTTTATGGTTAGATTTAGGGTTAGGGTTGCGGTACAGGTTCGGATTAAGGTTAGCGTTAATGTTAGAGTTAGGGTTACGGTACTGGTTAGGTTTAGGGTTAGGGTTTGGATTATGGTTACCGTACATGTTATGGTTAGGGTAAGGTTTAATGTTAAGGTTACGGAACAGGTTAGGGTTAGTTTTAGGGGTAGGGTTAGGTTTACGGTACAGGTTAGGGTTAAGGTAGGGTTACTGTTAGGACTAGGGTTAGTATTACGGTACCGGTTAGGTTTAGGGTTAGGGTTAGGTTTAGGGTCACCGTACAGGTTAGAGTAAGGGTTAGGGTTAGGGTTAGGGTTACGGTACAGGTTACTGTTAGTTTTAGCGGTAGGGTTAGTGTTACGGTACAGGTTAGGGTTAAGGTTAGGGTTACTGTTAGGGTTAGGGTTAGGTTTACGTTACCGGTTAGGTTTAGGATTAGGGTTAGGTTTATGGTAGAGGTAAGGGTTACATTTAGGGGTAGGGTTAGGGTTATGGTTAGGGTTGCGGTACAGTGGGTTAGTATTACGGGTAGGGTTAGTGTTAGGGTTAGAGTTAGGGTTAGGGTTACGGTACAGGTTAGATTTTGGGTTAGGTTTAGGGTTAGGTTTACGGTTACGGTAGATGTAAGGGATAGGCTGGGGGTTGGGGTTAGGGTTACGGTTAGGGTTACAGTACAGGTTAGGGATACGTTCATGGTTAGGGTTAGGGTTAGGGTTAATGTTACAGTACAGGTTAGTGTTAGTGTTAGGGTTAGTGTTAGTGTTATGGTTAGATTTGCCATAGAGGTTAGGGTAAGTGTTAGGGTTAGGGTACAGGTTAGCTTTAGAGTGTGAGTTAAGGTTAGGGTTAGGGTACAGTTCACGTAACGGTTAGGGTTAGGGTTAGGGTTACGGTATATGTTAGGGTTAGGGTTAGGGTTAGGTTTAGGGTTACGGTACATTTTATGGGTAGGTTTAATCTTAGGGTTAGGTTTATGGTACATGTTAGTGTTAGGGTTAGGGTTAGGGTTAGGGTTACGGTACAGGATTGGTTTAGGTTTAGGGTTAGTGTTAGTGTTAGGGTTATTGTACAGTTTAGGTTTAGGTTTAGGGTTAGGGTTAGGGTTAGGGTTAGTTTTACGATACATGTTAGGGTTAGGGTTGTGTTAGGATTAGGGTTAGGGTTATGTTTGCCATAGAGGTTAGATTTTGAGTTAGGGTAAGGGTACAGATTAGGTTTAGAGTTAGAGTTAAGGTTAGGGTTAGGGTTACGGTACAGGTTAGGATTAGGGGTAAGGTTAGGGTTAGGGTTATGGTACAGTGTAGGGTTAGGATTATGGTTAGGGTTACTGTACCAGTTAGGTTTTAGGGTAGGGTTAGTGTTAGGGTTACAGTACAGGCTAGGCTTAGGTTTAGGGTTTGCTTTAGGGTTAGGGTTACTGTACAGTTTAGGGTGAAGTTTAAGGTTAGGGTTAAGGATAGGGTTATGGTAGAGGTTAGGGTTAGGGTTAAGGCTGTGTTTAGGGTTACGTTTAGGATAACGGTACAGGTTAGGGTTACAGTTAGGGTTAGGGTTAGGCTTACGGTATAGGATAGCATTAAGGTTAGGGGTAGGGGTAGGTTGGATTTATGGTACAGGTTAGGGTTAGGGTAACGGTACCGGTAAGTTTAGGGTTAGGGTTACGTTTAGGGGTACGGTACAAGTTAGGGTTAGGGTTAGCGTTAGGTTTAGGGTTACGGTAGTGTTTAGGGTTACGGTTAGGGTTGGGTTTAGGGTTACGGTTAGAGTAACGGTACAGGTTAGGGTTACGGTTAGGGTTAGGGTTAGGCTTACGGTATAAGATAGCATTAAGTTTAGGGGTAGCATTAGTTTTAGGGTTACGGTACAAGTTAGGGTTAAGGTTAGCGTTACTGTTAGGGTTTGGGTTAGGGTGACAGTACCGGTTAGGTTTAGGTTTAGGTTTAGGGTTAGGATTACGGTCCAGGTTATAGTTAGGGTTTGGGTTAGGGTTAGGGTTACGGAATACTTTAGGGTTAGGTTTAGGGGTAGGGTTAGGGTTAAGGAACAGGTTAGGATTAAGGTTTGGGTTACTGTTAGTGTTAGGGTAAGGGTTACGGTACCGGTTAGGTTTAGGGTTAGGGTTAGGTTTATGGTACAGGTAAGGGTTACGGTTAGGCTTAGGGTTAGTTTTATGGTTAGGGTTGCGGTACAGTTGTGGGTTAGAGTTATGGGTAGGGTTAGTGTTAGGTTTAGAGTTAGGGTTAGGGTTTCGGTATAGGTTAGGTTTACCATTAGGGGTTTGGTTATGGTACAAGTTAGGGTTAGGGTTAGGTTTAGCGTTAGGGTTAGGGTTAGGGTTAGTTCTAGGTTTAGGGTTAGGGTTACGGTACGGGTTACAGTTAGCGTTAGGTTTAGGGTTAGGGTTACGGTTACGGTAGATGTTAGGGTTAGGCTTAGGGTTGGGGTTAGAGTTATCGTTAGGGTTATGGTACAGGTTAGGGATACATTTATGTTTAGGGTTAGGGTTGGGGTTAGTGGTACACTACAGGTTAGGGTTAGGATTAGGGTTAGTGTTAGTGTTAGGGTTAGTTTTGCCATAGAGGTTAGGTTTAGGTTTAGGGTTAGGGTATATGATAGGTTTAGAGTGAGAGTTAAGGTTAGGGTTAGCGTTACGGTTCAGGTAACGTTTAGGGTTAGGTTTAGCGTTATGGTACAGAGTAGGGTTAGAGATAGGGTTAGGTTTAGGGCTAGGGTACAATTTTGGGTTAGGGTTAGTGTTAGGGTTAGGGTTACGGTATAGGTTAGTGTTAGGGTTAGGTTTAGGTTTAGTGTTAGGTTTAGGGTTACAGTACAGGTTAGGGTTAGGGTTAGGGTTTCGGTACAGGTTAAGATTAAGTTAGGTTTAGGGTTAGGGTTAGGGTTACGGTACAGGTTATGTTTAGGTTTAGGTTTAGGGTTAGGGGTAGGGTTAGGGGTAGGTGTAGGGTTAGGGTTAGGGTTACTGTTACGGTACAGGTTAGGGTTAGGATTAGTGTTAGGATTAGGTTTAGGTTTATGTTTGCCACAGTGGTTAGATTTTGAGTTAGGGTAGGTTACAGGTTAGGTTTAGAGTTAGGCTTGGGTTAGGGTTAGAGTTACGATACAGATTAGGGTTAGGGTTAGGGTTAGGGTTAGGGTTAGGGTTAGGATTACAGTACAGGGTTAAGGATAGTGTTACGGTACAAGTTAGGGTTAGGGTTAGGGTAGTGTTAGGGTTACATTTACGGTAGAGGCTATGGTTAGGTTTAGGGTGAGCGTTAGGGTTAGGGTTACGGTACAGTTTAGGGTTAAGTTTAGGGTTAGGTTTATGGTTAAGGTAGTGGTTAGGGTTATGGTTAGGGTTGGGTTTAGGGTTATGGTTAGGGTAACGGTACAGGTTAGGGTTACGTTTGGGGTAGGGTTAGGCTTACGGTATAGGATCGCATTCAGGTTTGGAGTCGGGTTAGGTTTAGGTTTACGGTACACATTAGGGTTAGGATTAGGGTTATGGTACCGGTTAGGTTTATTGTTAGGGTTATGGTTAGGTTTATGGTACAGGTTACGGTAAGGGTTAGTTTTAGGGTTAGGGTTACGGTATAGGTTAGGGTTAGGTTTAGGGGTAGGGTTAGGGTTATGGTACAGGTTAGGGTTAAGGTTAGGGTAACCTTAAGGTTTAGGGTTAAGGTTACGGTACCGGATAGGGTTAGCATTAGGGTTAGGTTTAGGGTTATGGTACAGTTAGGGTTAGGGTTACGGATAGGGTTAGGGTTACGGTACAGGTTAGGGTTAGGGGTAGGGTTACAGTTACGGTACAGTTTAGGGTTAAGTTAGGGTTAGGTTTAGGGTTACAGTAGTTGTTAGGGTTAGGGCTAGGGTTGGGTTTAGAGTTACGGTTAGGGTAACGGTACAGGTTAGGGTCACAGTTAGGGTTAGGTTTTGGGTTATGGTACAGGTTAGGGTTAAGGTTAGCATTACTGGTAGTGTTATGATTATGGTTATGGTACCGGTTAGGTTTAGGTTTAGGGTTAGGATTAGGGTTACGGTACAGGTTAGGGTTAGGGTTAGGTTTAGGATTACGGTAGAGTTTAGGTAGGGCTGGGTTTGGGTTTAGGGTTATGGTTAGGGTACCGGTACAGGTTAGGTTAAGTTTAGGGGTAGGGTTATGGTTACGGTATAGGATAGCATTAAGGTTAGGCGTAGGGTTAGTTTTAGGGTTACGGTACAGAATAGGGTTAGGGTTACGGTACAGGTTATGGTTAGGGTTGGGGTTAGGGTTACGGTACAGGTGATGGTTAGGTTTAGGGTTAGGGTTAGGGTTACGGCACAGGTTAGGGTTAGGGTTAGTGTTAGGGTTACGGTTGAGGTTACAGATAAGTTTAGGTTTGGGGTTAGGGTTAGGGTTACGGTACAAATTATGGTTACGGTTAGGTTTAGGCGTAGGGTTACGGTATAGGATAAGATTAGGTTTAGGTTTAGGGTTAGGGTTAGGGTTACGGTACAGGTTAGGGTTAGGTTTTGGGGTAGTTTTAGGGTTTCGGTACAGGTTAGGTTTTTGGTAGGGTTACTGTTAAGGGTTAGAGTTACTGTACCGTTTAGGTTTAGGGTTATGGTTAGGGTTACCATACAGATTAGGGTTAGGGTTATGGTTAGGTTTAGAGTGTGGGTTAGGTTTACGGAACACGTCAGTGTTAGGGCTAGCATTACGGTACAGGTTAGGGTTAGGTTAGGGTTAGTTTTACAGAACAAGTTAGGTTTATGGTTAGGTTTAGGGTTAGTGTTACGGTATATGTTAGCGTAAGGGTTAGTGTTAGGGTTAGGTTTAGGGTTACGGTACAGTTTAGGGTAGGGATAGTGTTAGGGTTAGCGTTAGGTTTACGGTACAGGGTAGGGATAGGGTTAGGGTTAGGGTTACGATACAAGTTAGGGTTAGGGTTAGTGTTAGGGTTAGGGTTACGGTACCCGTTATGTTTAGTGTTAGGGTTAGGTTTTTGGTACAGGTTAGGATTACGGTACAGGTTAGGGTTAGGGTTAGTTTTAGGGTTAGAGTTACGGTACAGGTAAGAGTTACGGTTAGGGTTAGAGTTAGGGTTATGTTTAGGGTTGCCGTACAGCTGTGGTATAGGGTTATGGGTAGGGTTAAGGTTAGGTTTAAGGTTACGGAACAGGTTAGGGTGAGGGTTAGGGTTAGGGTTATGGTACAGGTGAGGGCTAGGGTTAGGGTTAGGGTTAGGGTTACATTACGATACAGGTTAGGGTTAGGGTTAGGGTTAGGGTTACAGTACTGGTTTAGTTAGGGTTAATGTTACAGTACAGGTAACTTGTACGGTTAGGGTTAGTGTTAGGGTTATGGGTAGATTTAGGGTTAGGGTTAGGGTTAGGGTTACAGTACAGTTTAGCGTGAATGTAAGGGTTATGGTTACGGTACAGGTTAGGGTTAGGGTTAGGGTTATGGTTAGGGTTAGGTTTAGGATGAGGGTTATGGTTACGGTTGGGTTTAGGTTTAGGGTTAGGGTTAGGAATAGGGTTAGGGTTAGAGTTTGTGTTACGGTACATGTTGGGGTTAGTGTTAGTGTTAGGATTAGGGTTAGGTTTTGGTTTGCCATAGATGTTAGATTTAGATTTCGGGTTAGTGTACAGGTTAGGTTCAGAGTTAGGGTTAGGGTTATGGTACAGGTTATGGTTAGGGTTAGGTTTACGGTTTAGGTACAGGTTAAGATAAGGGTTAGGTTTAGGGTTAGTGTTAGGATTACAGTACAGCTTAGGTTTAGGGTTAGGGTTAGTGTTACTGCACAGGTATTGGTTACGATTAGGGTTAGGGTTACGGTTAGAGTTGAGGTACAGTTGTGGGTTAGGGTTACGGGTAGGGTTAGGGTTAAGGTTAGGGTTAGGGTACGGTTCAGTGTAGGGTTAGGTTTAGGGTTAGGGTTAGTGTTACGGTACAGGTAAGTTTTATGTTTAGGGTTAGGGTTAGGGTTAGGGTTAGGGTTAGGGTTGCCATACAGGTGTGGTTTAGAGTTATGGGTAGGTTTAGTTTTAGGGTTAGGGTTAGGGTTACGGTGCAGGTAAGGGTGAGGGTAAGGGTTAGTTTTACGGTACAGGTTAGGGTTATGGTTAGGGTTAGGGTTAGGTTTAGGGTGAGGGTTACGGTACACTTTTTGTTTAGGTTTCAGGTTGGGGTTACGGTAAGGTTTAGGGTTAGTGTTATGTTACATGTTGGGGTTAGGGTTAGTGTTAGGGTTAAGGTTAGGGTTAGGGTTAGGTTTGCCATAGAGGTTATATTTAGAGTTAGGGTTACAGTACAGGTTACGGTTAGGGTTAGGGTAGCGTTTCGGTACAGCTTAGGTTTAGGCTTATGGTTAGTGTTACGGTACAGGTTAGGGTTATGGTTAGGATTACGGTTACGGTTAGGGTTGCAGTACAGTTTTGGGTTTGGGTTACGTGTAGGGTTATGGTTAGGGTTAGGGTTAGGTTTAGTGTTAGGTTTATGGTACAAGTTAGGGTTCGGGTTAGGGTTAGTGTTAGGGTTAGGGTACAGGTTAGGGTTAGGTTTAGGTTTAGGGTTAGGGTTAGGGTTAGGTTTAGGGTTATGTTTAGGGGTCGGGTTACGGTACAGGTTAGTGTCAGGGTTACGGTTGGCTTAGGGTTAGGGTTGCGGTACAGGTTATGGTTATGTTTAGGGTTAAGGTTACCGTACAGTTTATGGTTAGGTTTCGGGTTAGGGTTGCGGTGCAGTTTAGGGTTAGTGTTAGGGTTATGGTACAGGTTAGCATTAGGTTTAAGGTTAGGGTTAAGGTTATGGTACAAGTTATAGTTACGGTTAGGTTTAGGGTTAGTGTTAGT
Organism: Otocyon megalotis megalotis; assembly: GCA_017311455.1. Classification (NCBI taxonomy): domain Eukaryota; kingdom Metazoa; phylum Chordata; class Mammalia; order Carnivora; family Canidae; genus Otocyon; species Otocyon megalotis. Next base: position 8,169 of record JAEUCK010007018.1, read on the forward strand.
GTTACAGTAGAGCTTAGGTTTAGGGTTGGGTTTGGGTTTAGGGTTATGGTTAGGGTAACGGTACAGGTTAGGTTTAGGTTTAGGGGTAGGGTTAGGGTTACGGTATAGGATAGCATTAAGGTTAGGCATAGGGTTAGTTTTAGGGTTACGGTACAGGATAGAGTTAGGGATACGGTACAGGTTATGATTAGGGTTGGGGTTAGGGTTACGGTACAGGTGATGGTTAGGTTTAGGTTTAGGGTTAGGGTTACGGTACAGGTTAGGGTTCGGGTTAGTTTTAGGGTTATGGTTGAGGTTACACATAAGTTTAGGTTTAGGGTTAGGGTTAAGGTTACGGTACGAATTATGGTGTCGGTTAGGTTTAGGGTTAGGGTTACGGTATAGGATACCATTAGGTTTAGGGTTAGGGTTACGGTTAGGGTTACGGTACAGGTTAGGGTTAGGGTTAGGGTTAGTTTTAGGGTTAGGGTTATGGTATAGGATAGCATTAGGTTTAGGTTTAGGGTTAGGGTTAGGTTTACGGTACAGGTTAGGGTTAGGGTTAGGGTTAGGTTTTGGGTTACAGTACAGGTTAGGGTTAGGTTTCGGGGTAGGTTTAGGGTTTCGGTACAGGTTAGGTTTAAGGTAGGGTTACTGTTAAGTTTAGGGTTAGAGTTACGGTACCGGTTAGGTTTAGGGTTAGTGTTAGGGTTACCATACAGGTTAGGGTTAGGGTTATGGTTAGGTTTAGAGTGTGGGTTAGGTACGGTACACGTCAGTGTTAGGGCTAGGATTACGGTACAGGTTAGGGTAAGGTTAGGGATAGGGTTACATAACAAGTTAGGTTTATGGTTAGGTTTAGGGTTACGGTTACGGTACATGTTAGCGTTAGGGTTAGTGTTAGGGTTAGGTTTAGGGTTACGGTACAGTTTAGGGTCGGGGTAGGGGTAGGGTTAGCGTTAGGGTTACGGTACAGGGTAGGGTTAGGTTTAGGGTTAGGGTTACGATACAAGTTAGTTTCAGGGTTAGTGTAAGGATTAGGCTTATGGTACAGTTTACGCTTAGGGTTAGGGTTATGTTTACGGTTCAGGTTAGGTTTAGGGGTAGGGTTATGGTACAGGTTAGGGTTAGCGTTACGTTTAGGGTTAGAGTTATGGTACAGGTAAGTGTTACGGTTAGGCTTAGAGTTAGGGTTACGATTAGGGTTACCGTACAGCTGTGGGTTAGGGTTACAGGTAGGGTGAGGGTTAGGGTTAATGTTACGGTACAGGTTAGGGTGAGGGTTGGGGTTATGGTACTGGTTAGGTCTACGGTTAGGGGTAGGGGTAGGGTTAGGGTTACGGTACAGGATAGGGTTAGGGTTAGGTTTAGGGTTAGGGTTACGGTACTGGTTACGTTTAGGGTTAGGGTTAATGTTACAGTACAGGTAAGTTTTACGGTTAGGGTTACTGTTAGTGTTAGGGTTAGGGTTAGGTTTAGGGTTAGGGTTGGGGTTGCCATACAGGTGTGGTTTAGGGTTACGGGTAGGTTTAGGGTTAGGTTTAGGGTTAGGGTTAGGGTTACAGTACAGGTTAGCATGAGGGTAAGGGTTAGGGTTAGGGTTAGGTTTAGGGTTCGGTTAGGGTTAGGGTGAGGGTTACGGTACAGGTTGGGATTAGGTTTAGGGTTAGGGTTAGGGTTAGGGTTAGGGTGTTATGGTAGGGTTAGGGTTAGGGTTAGGGTAAGGGTTAGGGTTAGGGTTGCCATACAGGTGTGGTTTAGGGTTAGGGTTAGGGTTAGGGTTAGGGTTAGGGTTAGGTTTAGGGTTAGGTTTGCCATAGAGGTTAGATTTAGAGTTAGGATTACGGTACAGTTTACGGTTAGGGTTAGGGTAGTGTTTCTGTACAGCTTAGGTTTAGGGTTAAGGTTAGTGTTACGGTACAGGTAAGTGTTAAGGTTAGGGTTACGGTTACGGTTAGGGTTGCGGTATAGTTTTGGCTTAGGGTTACGTGTCGGGTTATGGTTAGGGTTAGGGTTCGGTTTAGTGTTAGGTTTATGGTACAAGTTAGGGTTAGGTTTAGGGTTAGTGTTAGGGTTAGTGTTAGGGTACAGGTTAGGGTTACGTTTAGGTTTAGGTTTAGGGTTAGGCTTAGGTTTAGGGTTATTGTTAGGGGTAGGATTACCGTACAGGTTAGTGTTAGGGTTAGGGTTAGGGTACCATACAGGTTAGGGTTATTGCTATGGTTAGGGTTAGGGTTACGGAATAAGTTAGGATTACGGTAAGGTTTAGGGTTAGGGTTAAGTTATCGGTTAGCTTTAGGGTTAGGGTTAGCTTAATGTTATGGTACAGGTTAGGGTTAGGATTAGGGTTCGGGGTAGGTTTACGGTACAGATTAGGGTTACGGTTAGAGTTACAGTTATGATACAAGTTAGGGTTAGGGTTCGGGTTAGGATTAGTGTTACATTACAGGTTAGGTTTAGGGATAGTGGTAGAGTTACGCTACAGTTTAGGTTTTGGGTTAGGGTTAGGGTTAGGGATACGGTACAAGTTAAGGTTACGGTAAGGGTTAGGGTTAGGTTTACGGTATAGGTTAGCGTTAGGGTTAGGGATAGGGTTAGGTTTAGTGTTATGGTACAGGTTAGGATTAGAGTTAGGTTTACGGTACAGGTTAGGGTTAGGTTTAGGTTTAGGCTTAGGGTTACGGAATAAGTTAGGGTTACTGTTAGGATTAAGTTTAGGGTTAGGGTTAGTGTTATGGTACAGGTTAGGTTTAGGGTTAGTGTTAGGGTCAGGGTTAGGTTTGCCATAGAGGTTAGGGTTAGGGTTAGGGTTAGGTTACAGGTTAGGTTTAGAGTTAGTTTTAAGGTGAGGCTTAGGGTTATGTTACCGTTTAGGGTTAGGGTTAGGTTTAGTGTTACGGTACAGTGTAGGGTTCGAGTTAGCGTTAGGGTAAAGTTTAGTGTTAGGGTTAGGGTTAGGGTTAGGGTTAGGGTTAGAGTTATGGTACAGTTTATGTTTAGGCTTAGGGTTAGTGTTACAGTACAGGTACATTTACGGTTATTGTTCTAGTTAGGGTTAGGGTTGGTTTGCCGTACAGGTGTGGGTTATGGTTACGGGTAGGGTTAGATTTAGGGTAAGGGTTACGGTACAGGTTACAGTTAGGTTTAGGGTTAGGGTTACGGTATAGTTTATGGTTAGTGTTAGGGTTAGGGTTACGATACAGGGTAGGTTTAGGGTTAGGGTTATGGTACAGGTAAGGTTTAGGGTTAGGGTTAGGGTTAGGGTTAGGTTTAGGGTTAGGTTTGCCATAGAGGTTAGGGTTAGGCATAGGGTTAGGGTACAGTTTAGGTTTATAGTTAGGGTTAGGGTTAGGGTTACCTTACAGTTGGGTTTATGTTTAGGGATAGGGTTAGGATTAGGGTTAGGGTTAGGGTTTGTGTTACGGTACATGTTGGGGTTAGTGTTAGTGTTAGGATTAGGGTTAGGTTTAGGTTTGCCATAGATGGTAGATTTAGAATTAGGGTTAGGGTACAGGTTAGGTTCAGAGTTAGGGGTAGGGTTATGGTACAGGTTATGGTTAGCGTTAGGGTTAGGGTTTAGGTACAGGTTAAGATAAAGTTTAGTTTTAGAGTTAGTGTTAGGATTACGGTAAAGCTTAGGTTTAGGGTTAGGGTTAGTGTTGCTGCACAGGTATTGGTTACGGTTAGGCTTAGGGTTACGGTTAGAGTTGAGGTAAAGTTGTGGGTTAGGGTTGCGGGTAGGGTTAGGGTTAAGGTAGGATTAGGGTACGGTTTAGTGTAGGGTTAGGGTTAGGGTTAGGGTTAGGGTACGGTTCAGTGTAGGGTTAGGTTTAGGGTTAGGGTTATTGTTACGGTACAGGTAAGTTTTATGGTTAGGGTTAGGGTTAGGGTTAGAGTTAGGGTTAGGGTTGCCATACAGCTGTGGTTTAGGGTTACGGGAAGCTTTAGTGTTAGTGTTAGGGTTAGGGTTACGGTGCAGGTAAGGGTGACGGTAAGGGTTAGGGTTACGGTACAGGTTAGAGTTATGGTTAGGGTTAGGGTTAGATTTAGTGTTAGGTTTATGGTACACGTTAGGGTTAGGGTTAGGGTTAGTGTTAGGGTTAGGGTTAGGGTACAGGTTAGGGTTAGGTTTAGGTTTAGGGTTAGGGTTAGGGTTAGGTTTAGGTTTAGGTTTATGGTTACGGGTGGGGTTACCGTACAGGTTAGTGTCAGGGTTGCGGTTGGGTTAGGTTTAGGGTTGCGGTACAGCTTATCGTTATGTTTAGAGTTAAGGTTACCGTACAGTTTAGGGTTAGGGTTCGGGTTAGGGTTGCGGTGCAGTTTAGGGTTAGTGTTAGGGTTACGTTACAGGTTAGCATTAGTTTTAGGGTTAGGGAAGGGTTATGGTACAAGTTATGTTTATGGTTAGATTTAGGGTTAGATTTAGGGTTACGGTAGAGGTTAGTTTTAGGGTTGGGTTTGGGTTTAGGGTTATGGTTAGGGTAATGGTACATGTTAGGTTTCGGTTTAGGGGTAGGGTTAGGGTTAAGGTTAAGGCATAAGACAGCATTAAGGTTAGGCGTAGGGTTAGTTTTAGGGTTACGGTACAGGATAAGGTTAGGGTTAGGTTTAGGGTTAGGGTTAGGGTTACGGTATAGGATAGCATAAAGTTTAGGGTTAGGGTAAGGGTTAGGGTTAGGGTTACGGTACAGGTTAGGGTTAGGTTTATGGGTAGGGTTAGGTTTACAGTACAGGTTAGGGTTAAGGTTAGCATTACTGTTAGGTTTAGGGTTAGGGTCACGGTACCGGTTAGGTTTAGGGTCAGGGTGAGGTTTAGGGTTACGGTACAGGTTACGGTTAGTGTTAGTGTTAGGGTTAGGGTTATGGAACAGGTTAGGGATAGGTTTAGGGGTACAGTTAGGGTTATGGTACAGTTTAGGGTTAAGTTTAGAGTTACTGTTAGGGTTTGGGTTAGGTTTACGGTACCGGTTAGGTTTAGGGTTAGGGTTAGGTTTAGGGTTACTGTACAGGTTAGCGTTAGTGTTAGGGTTAGGTTTAGGGTTAGGGTTAGGGTTACGGTACAGGTTAGGGTTAGGTTTAGGGGTGGGGCTAGGGTTACGGTACAGTTTAGGGTTTCGTTTAGGGTTACTGTTAGTTTTAGGGTTACGGTACCCGTTAGGTAAGCTTAGAGTTACGGTTAGGGTTACCATACAGGTTAGAGTTAGGGTTAGGGTTAGGGTTAGGGTTAGGGTTAGGGTTACGGTACAGGTTATATTATGATTAGGGTTAGGGTTAGGATTACGGTACAGGTTAGGGTTAGGGTTAGTGTTACGTACAGGTTGGGGTTAGGTTTAGGATTAGGTTTCTGGAACAAGTTAGTGTTACTCTTAGGTTTAGGGTTAGCGTTAGGGTTAGGTTTACGGTACAGTTTAGGGTTAGGTTTAGGGTTAGGTTTCGGGTTATGGTAGCGGTTAGGGTTAGGGTTAGGGTTGGGTCAGGGTTATGGTTAGGGTTGCGGTACAGTTGTGGGTTAGAGTTACGGGTAGGGTTAGTGTTAGGGTTAGGGTTACTGTTAGGGTTATGATACAGGTTAGGTTTTCGTTTAGGGGTATGGTTGCGGTACAGGTAAGGGTTACGGTTAGGGTTACCGTTAGGTTTAGTGTTTGGGTTAGGTTTAGGATTAAGGTTAGTGTTAGGTTTAGGGTTAGGGTTACGGTACAGGTGAGAGTTAGGGTTAGGGTTAGGGTTACGGTATTGGTTAGGGTGAGGCTTAGGTTTGGGGTTAGGGTTACGGTTAGGATTACGGTACATGTTAGGGAACGATTACGTTCAGGGTTAGGGTTATGGTTAGGGTTAAATGTAGGATTAGGTTCTGGGTTTGGGTTAGTGTTACGGTACAGGTTAGGGTTAGGTTTACGGTATATGGTAGGGTTAGGGTTAGGGTTAGGTTTAGGGTTACTTACAATTTAGGGTTAGGATTAGTGTTAGGGTTAGGGTTACGGTACAGGTTAGTGTTAGGTTAGGGTTAGGGTTAGTGGTAGGGTTAGGGTTATGGTACTGGTTAGGGTTTGGGTTAGGGTTACCGTATAAGTTATTGTCAGGGTTAGGGTTAGCGTTAGGCTTAGGTTTAAGTTTAGGTTTGCGGTACAGGTTAGGGTTAGGGTTAGGCTAGGTTTAGGGTTACCTTACAGGTTAGTGTTAGGCTTAGGGTTTGGTTAGGGTTGCGTTACACGTTAGGGTTAGGTTTACCGTACAGGTTAGGGTTAGTTTTAGGGTTACGGTAGAGGTTAGGGTTAGGGTTAAGGTTAGGGTTAAAGTACAGGTTAGGGTTAGGTTTAGGGATACGGTTAGGGTTACGGTACCGGTTAGGCTTAGGTTTAGTGTTAGGGTTAGGGTTAGGGTTAGGGTTGGGTTTAGGGTTTCGTTTAGGGTAACAGTACAGGTTAGGGTTATGGTTAGGTTTAGAGTTAGAGTTACGGTATAGGATAGCATTAAGTTTAGGGCTAGGGTAAGGATCAGGGTTAGGGTTACAATACAGGTTAGGGTTAGGTTTAGGGGTAGGGTTAGGGTTAAAGTACATGTTAGGGTGAAGGTTAGCGTTACTGTTAGGGTTTGGGTTAGGGTCACGGTACCGGTTAGGTTTAGGGTCAGGGTTACGGTACAGGTTATGGTTAGTGTTAGGGTTAGGGTTACGGAACAGGTTAGGAATAGGTTTAGGGGTACAGTTAGGGTTACGGTACAGGTTAGGTTTAGGGTTAGGGTTACGTACAGGTTAGGGTTTGGTTTAGGGTTAGGGTTATGGAACAAGTTAGGGTTACTCTTAGGTTTAAGTTTAGGGTTAGGGTTAGTGTTATGGTACAGGTTAGGGTTAGGGTTTTTGTTATGGTTAGTGTTAGGTTTGCCATAGTGGTTAGGGTTAGGTTACAGGTTAGGTTTAGGGTTAGGGTTAGGTTTAGGTTTAGGGTTATGGTACAAGGTAGGGTTCGGATTATGGTTAGGCTTACGGTACATGTTAGGGTTAGGGTAAGGGTTAGTGTTAGGGTTAGGGTTACGGTACAGGATAGGGTTAGGTTTAGGGTTAGCGTTAGGTTTAGGGTTACGGTACAGTTTAGGGTTAAGTTTAGGGTTAGGGTAAGGGTTACGGTAATGGTTAAGGCTAGGGTTAGGGTTGTGTTTAGGATTACGGTTTGGGTAATTGTATAGGTTAGCGATACGGTTAGGGTTAGGTTTAGGTTTATGTTGTAGGATAACATTAAGGTTAGGGTTAGGGTTAGTTTTACCGTTACGGTACAGGTTAGGGTTACAGTTAGGGTTAGGGTTAGGGCTACGGTACAGGTTGGTTTAGGTTTAGGTTTAGGGTTAGGTTTACGGTACAGGTTAGGGTTAAGTTCAGGGTTACGGTTAGGGTTAGGGTTATGGTTAGTGTTGCGGTACAGTTGTGGGTTGAGTTACGGGTAGGTTTAGTGTTAGGGTTAGGGTTACTGTTAGGGTTACGGTACAGGTTAGGTTTACGTTTAGGGGTATGGTTAGGGTACAGGTAATGGTTACAGTTAGGATTAGTGTTAGAGTTAGGGTTAGGGTTAGGTTTAGGATTAAGGTTAGTGTTAGGGTTAGGGTTACGGTACAGGTGAGAGTTAGGGTTAGGGTTAGGGTTACGGTTACGGTAGTGGTTAGGGTGAGGCTTAGGTTTGGGATTAGGGTTACGGTTAGGGTTACGGTACAGGTTAGGGATACGTTTATGTTTAGGGTTAGAGTTACAGTTAGGGTTAAGTGTAGGTTTAGGTTTAGGGTTAGGGTTAGTGTTACAGTACAGGTTAGGGTTAGGGTTACGGTCCATGGTAGGGTTAGGATTAGGGTTAGGTGTAGGGTTACTTACAATTTTGGGTTAGGATTACGGTTAGGGTTAGGGTTACGATACAGGTTAGTGTTAGGGTTAGGGTTAGGGTTAGTGTTAGGGTTAGGGTTACGGTACAGGTTAGGGTTAGGTTTAGGGTTAGGGATAGGGTTTTGGTAAAGGGCTAGGGTTAAGGTTAGGTTTAGGTTTATGGTACAGGTTAGTTTTAGGTTTAGGTTTAGGGTTAGGGTTAGGGTTACGGTACAGGTTAGGGTTAAGTTTAGGGTTACTGTTAGGGTTAGGGTTAGGTTTCGGTACCAGTTAGGTTTAGGCTTAGCGTTAGGGTTAGGGTTACCATACAGGTTAGAGTTCGGGTTAGGGTTAGGGTTAGTTTTAGGGTTAGGGTTATGGTACAGGGTAGGGTTAGGATTATGTTTCAGGTTACGGTACACGTTAGGGTTAGGGTTAGGTTTAGGGTTAGTGTTAGGGTTAGCGTTACGGTACAGGTTAGGGTTAGGTTTGGGGTTAGCGTAAAGGTTAGGTTTATGGTACAGTTTAGGGTAAAGTTTAGGGTTAGGGTTAGGGTTAGGGTTCGGGTTACGGTAGCGGTTATGTTTAGGGTTAGGGTTGGGTTTAGGGATACGGTTAGGGTAACGGCACAGGTTAGGGTTACAGTTAGGGTTGGGGTTAGGTTACGGAATAAGATAGCATTAAGGTTAGTGTTAGGGTTACGGTACAGTTTAGGTTTAGGTTTAGGGGTAGGGTTAGGGTTACGTTCAGGTTAGGGTTAAGGTTAGCGTAACTGTTAGGGTTAGGGTTAGGGTTAGGGTTATGGAACCGTTTATGCTTAGGATTAGGGTTGGAGTCACTGAACAGGTTCAGATAGATTTAGGGGTAGGGTTAGGGTTACGGTACAGGCTAGGATTAAGGTTAGAGTTACTGTTTGGTTTACGGTTAGGGTTACGGTACCAGTTAGGTTTAGGGTTATGGTTAGGGTTAGGGTTAGTGTTAAGGTACAGGTTAGGGTTAGGTTTAGGGTTAGGGTTAGGGTTATGGTACAGGTAAGGGTAAAGTTTAGGGTTACTGTTAGGGTTAGGGTTAGGGTTATGGTTACGGTACCGGTTACGTTTAGGGTTAGGTTTAGGGTTACGGTTCAGGAAAGGCTTATGGTTAGGGTTAGTGTTAGGGTTACGGTTAGGGTTGCGATACAGTTGTGAGTTAGGTTTATGGGTAGGGTTAGTGTTAGGGTTAGAGTTAGGGTTAGGGTTATGGTACAGGGTGGAGATAGGGTAGGGTTAGGGTTAAGGTTACGGTTATGGTAGTGGTTAGGGTTAGGCTTAGGGTTGGGGTTAGGGTTACGTTTAGGGTTTCGGTACAGGTTAGGGATACATTTACGGTCATGGTTAGGGTTAGGATTAGTGTTAAGGTACAGGTTAGGGTTAGGGTTAGGTTTGCCATAGATGTGAGGATTAGGGTTAGGGTACAGGTTAGGTTTACAGTTAGGGTTAAGGTTAGGGTTAGGGTTACGGGTCAGGGAACAGTTAGGTTTAGCTTTAGGGTTACGGTACCTGATAGGGTTAGGCTTAGTGTTAGGTTTAGGGTTACGGTACACATTAGTGTTAGGGTTAGGGTTAGAGTTAGTGTTAGTGTTAGGGTTAGGATTAGGGTTACGGTACAGGTTAGGGTTAGGGTTAGGGTTTCGGTACAGGTTAGGGTTAATGTTAGGTTTAGGGTTGCGGTACACCTTAGGTTTAGGTTTAGGGTTAGGATTAGGTTTAGGGTTAGGGTTATTGTACAGTTTAGGTTTAGGTTTAGTTTTAGGGTTAGCGTTAGGGTTAGTGTTACGGTACAGGTTAGTGTTAGGTTTAGTGTTAGGATTAGGGTTAGTGTTATGTTTGCCATAGAGGTTAGATTTAGAGTTAGGGTTAGGGTACAGGTTAGGTTTAGAGTTAGGATTAGGGTTAGGTTTAGGGTTAGAGTTAGGGTTAGGGTTACGGTATAGGTTAGGGTTATGGTAGTGTTAGGGTTAGGGTTAGGTTTGCCATAGAGTGTAAGGTTAGGTTCAGGGTTAGGGTCAGGTTAGGTTTACCGTTAGGGTTAAGGTTAGGTATAGAGTTACGGTTCAGTTAACTTTAGGGTTAGCGTTAGGGTTACGGTACATGATAGGTTAGGGTTATGGTTAGGTTTAGGGTTACAGTACAATTTAGAGTTAGGGTTAGTGTTAGGGTTAGGGTTACGTACACTTTAGTGTTAGGGTTAGGGTTAGTGTTAGTGTTAGGGTTAGGATTAGGGTTATGGTACAGGTTATGGTTAGGGTTATGGTTAGGGTTTCGGTACAGGTTAGGGTTTATGTTAGGTTTAGGGTTACGGGACACCTTAGGTTTAGGTTTAGGATTAGATTTAGGGTTAGGGTTATTATACAGTTTAGGTTTAGGGTTAGGGTTAGGGTTAGGGTTAGGGTTAGTGTTACAGTACATGTTAGTGTTAGGTTTAGTGTTAGGATTAGGGTTAGTGTTATGTTTGCCATAGAGGTTAGATTTAGAGTTAGGGTTAGGGTACAGGTTAGGTTTAGAGTTAGGATTAGGGTTAGGTTTAGGGTTAGAGTTAGGGTTAGGGTTATGGTGTAGGTTAGGGTTATGGTTAGTGTTAGGGTTAGGGTTAGGTTTGCCATAGAGTGTAAGGTTAGGTTCAGGGTTAGGGTCAGGTTAGGTTTACCGTTAGGGTTAAGGTTAGGTATAGAGTTACGGTTCAGTTAACTTTAGGGTTAGCGTTAGGGTTACGGTACATGATAGGTTAGGGTTAGGGTTAGGTTTAGGGTTACGGTACAATTTAGAGTTAGGGTTAGTCTAGGGTTAGGGTTACGGTACACGTTAGTGTTAGGGTTAGGGTTAGTGTTAGTGTTAGGGTTAGGATTAGGGTTATGGTACAGGTTATGGTTATGGTTAGGGTTAGGGTTTCGGTACAGGTTAGGGTTTATGTTAGGTTTAGGGTTACGGTACACCTTAGGTTTATGTTTAGGATTAGGTTTAGGGTTAGGGTTATTATACAGTTTAGGTTTAGGTTTAGGTTTAGGGTTAGGGTTAGGGTTAGGGAAGGGTTAGTGTTACGGTACATGTTAGTGTTAGGTTTAGTGTTAGGATTAGGGTTAGTGTTATGTTTGCCATAGAGGTTAGATTTAGATTTAGGGTTAGGGTACAGGTTAGGTTTAGAGTCAGGGTTAGGGTTAGGGTTAGCGTTATGGTACAAGTGAGGGTTCGGATTATGGTTAGGGTTACGGTACAAGTTAGGGTTAGGGTTAAGGTTAGTGTTAGGGTTAGAGTTACGGTACAGGATAGCATTAGGTTTAGGGTTAGCGTTAGGTTTAGGGTTCCGGTACAGTTTAGGGTTAAGTTTAGGGTTAGGGTTAGGGTCAGGGTTACGGTAGTGTTTAGGGTTAGGGTTATATTTGGGTGTAGGATTACGGTTTGGGTAATTGTAGAGGTTAGCGTTACGGTTAGGTTTAGGGTTAGGTTTATGGTATAGGATAGCATTAAGTTTAGGGTAGGGTTAGGGTTAGGGTTACAGTACAGGTTAAGTTTAGGTTTAGGGTTTGGGATAGGTTTATGGTACAGGTTAGGGTTAAGTTTAGGGTTACGGTTAGTGTTTGGGTTACGGTTTGGGTTGCGTTACAGTTGTGGGTTAGAGTTACGGGTAGGGTTAGTGTTAGGGTTAACGTACTGTTAGGGTTATGGTACAGGTTAGGTTTACGTTTAGGGTATAGTTACTCTACAGGTAAGGGTTACGGTTAGGGTTAGCGTTAGGGTTAATTTTAGGGTTAGGTTTAGGTTTAAGGTTAGTGTTAGGGTTAGGGTTAGGGATACGGTACAGGTGAGAGTTAGGGTTAGATTTAGGGTTACGGTTATGGTAGTGGTTAGTGTGAGGCTTAGTTTTGGGGTTAGGGTTACAGTTAGGATTACGGTACAGGTTAGGGATACATTTACCTTTAGGGTTAGGGTTACAGTTGGGGTTAAGTGTAGGTTTAGGTTTAGGGTTAGAGTTAGTGTTATGGTACAGGTTAGGGTTAGGGTTACGGTCCATGGTAGGGTTAGGGTTACGGTTAGGTTTAGGGTTACTTACAATTTAGGGTTAGGATTACGGTTAGGGTTAGGGTTACGATACAGGTTAGTGTTAGGGTTAGGGTTAGGGTTAGTGTTAGGGTTAGGGTTACGGTACAGGTTAGGGTTAGGTTTAGGGTTAGGGATAGGGTTTCGGTAAAGGGCTAGGGTTAAGGTTAGGTTTAGGTTTATGGTACAGGTTAGTTTTAGGTTTAGGTTTAGGGTTAGGGTTAGGGTTACGGTACAGGTTAGGGTTAAGTTTAGGGTTACTGTTAGGGTTAGGGTTAGGTTTCGGTACCAGTTAGGTTTAGGCTTAGCGTTAGGGTTAGGGTTACCATACAGGTTAGAGTTCGGGTTAGGGTTAGGGTTAGTTTTAGGGTTAGGGTTATGGTACAGGGTAGGGTTAGGATTATGTTTCAGGTTACGGTACACGTTAGGGTTAGGGTTAGGTTTAGGGTTAGTGTTAGGGTTAGCGTTACGGTACAGGTTAGGGTTAGGTTTGGGGTTAGCGTAAAGGTTAGGTTTACGGTACAGTTTAGGGTAAAGTTTAGGGTTAGGGTTAGGGTTAGGGTTCGGGTTACGGTAGCGGTTATGTTTAGGGTTAGGGTTGGGTTTAGGGATACGGTTAGGGTAACGGCACAGGTTAGGGTTACAGTTAGGGTTGGGGTTAGGTTACGGAATAAGATAGCATTAAGGTTAGTGTTAGGGTTACGGTACAGTTTAGGTTTAGGTTTAGGGGTAGGGTTAGGGTTACGTTCAGGTTAGGGTTAAGGTTAGCGTAACTGTTAGGGTTAGGGTTAGGGTTAGGGTTATGGAACCGTTTATGCTTAGGGTTAGGGTTGGAGTCACTGAACAGGTTCAGATAGATTTAGGGGTAGGGTTAGGGTTACGGTACAGGCTAGGATTAAGGTTAGAGTTACTGTTTGGTTTACGGTTAGGGTTACGGTACCAGTTAGGTTTAGGGTTATGGTTAGGTTTAGGGTTATGGTACAGGTTAGGGTTAGGGTTATGGTTAGGGTTAGGGTTAGTGTTAAGGTACAGGTTAGGGTTAGGTTTAGGGTTAGGGTTAGGGTTATGGTACAGGTAAGGGTAAAGTTAGGGTTACTGTTAGGGTTAGGGTTAGGGTTATGGTTACGGTACCGGTTACGTTTAGGGTTAGGTTTAGGGTTACGGTTCAGGAAAGGCTTATGGTTAGGGTTAGTGTTAGGGTTACGGTTAGGGTTGCGATACAGTTGTGAGTTAGGTTTATGGGTAGGGTTAGTGTTAGGGTTAGAGTTAGGGTTAGGGTTATGGTACAGGGTGGAGATAGGGTAGGGTTAGGGTTAAGGTTACGGTTATGGTAGTGGTTAGGGTTAGGCTTAGGGTTGGGGTTAGGGTTACGTTTAGGGTTTCGGTACAGGTTAGGGATACATTTACGGTCATGGTTAGGGTTAGGATTAGTGTTAAGGTACAGGTTAGGGTTAGGGTTAGGTTTGCCATAGATGTGAGGATTAGGGTTAGGGTACAGGTTAGGTTTACAGTTAGGGTTAAGGTTAGGGTTAGGGTTACGGGTCAGGGAACAGTTAGGTTTAGCTTTAGGGTTACGGTACCTGATAGGGTTAGGCTTAGTGTTAGGTTTAGGGTTACGGTACACATTAGTGTTAGGGTCAGGGTTAGAGTTAGTGTTAGTGTTAGGGTTAGGATTAGGGTTACGGTACAGGTTAGGGTTAGGGTTAGGGTTTCGGTACAGGTTAGGGATAAGTTTAGGTTTAGGTTTACGGTACAGGTTACGTTTAAGTTTAGGTTTAGGGTTAGGGTTAGGGTTATTGTACAGTTTAGGTTTAGGGTTAGGGTTAGGGTTAGGGTTAGTGTTACGGTACAGGTTATGGTTAGGGTATAGTCTTAGGATTATGGTTAGGGTTATGTTTCCCATAGAGGTTAGGTTTAGAGTTAGGGTTAGGGTACAGGTTAGGTTTAGAGTTAGGGTTAGGGTTAGGGTTATGGTATAGGTTAGGGTTATGTTTGGGTTTAGGATACAGTTAGGGTAACGGTACAGGTGAGGTTATGGTTATGGTTAGGGTTACGGTATAAGATAGAATTAAGTTAGGGTAAGGGTTATGGTTAGGATTACGGTACAGGCTAGGGTTAGGTTTAGGGGTAGGGTTAGTGATACGGTACAGGTTAGGGTTAAGGTTAGCGTTACTGTTATGGTTAGGGTTAGGGTTAGGGTTACGGTCCCTGTTAGGTTTACAGTTAGGGTTAGGTTTAGGGTTATGGTACAAGTTATGGTTAGGGTTAAGTTTACGGTTAGTGTTAGGTTTAGTGTTACGGAACAGGTTATGGATAGTTTTACGGGTAGGGTTAGGGTTACAGTACAGGTTAGGTTTAAGGTTTGGATTACTGTTAGAGTTAGGGTTAGGGTTACGGTACGAGTTAGGTTTAGGGTTAGGGTTAGGTTTATGTTTACGGTACAGGTTAGGGTTAGGGTTAGGGTTTCGGTATAGGTTTGGGTTAAGATTAGGGTTACTGTTAGGGTTAGGGTTACGGTACCGGTGAGCTTTAGGGTTAGGGTTAGGGTTAGGGTTAGGGTTATGGATACCATACAGGTTAGTGTTAGGGTTAGGTTTAGGGTTAGGGTTAGTGTTACGGTACAGGTTAGGCTTAGGATTAGGGTTACGTATAGGTTAAGGATAGGTTTAGGGTTAGGGTTACGGAACAACTTAGGGTTACTGTTAGCTTTAGGGTTAGGTTTAGGGTTAGTGTTACGGTACAGGTTAGGGTTAAGGTTAGTGTTAGGGTAAGGGTTAGGTTTTCCATAGAGGTTAGGTTTCGGTGTAGGGTTAGGGTTCGGGTACAGGTTAGGTTTAGAGTTAGGGTTAAGGTGAGGGTTTGGGTTACGGATAGGGTTACGGTTAGGGTTAGGGTTACAGTACAGTGTATGGTTAGAGTTAGGGTTAGGTTTAGGGTTAGGGTACAGGTTAGGGTTAGGGTTAGGGTTAGAGATACGGTACAGGTTATGTTTAGGATTAGGGTTAGTGTTACGGTACAGGTAAGGGTTATGTTTAGGGTTAGAGTTCGGGTGAGGGTTAGGGTTGCCGTACAGGTGTGGGTTATGGTTACGGTTAGGATTAGGGTTAGGGTTACGGTACAGGTTAGTGTGAGAGTTAGTGTTAGGGTTACTTTACAGGTTAGGATTAGGATTAGGGTTAGGCTTGGGATTAAGGTACAGGTTAGGTTTAGCGTTAGGGTTAGGGTTAGGGTTAGGTTTAGAGTTAGGTTTAGTTTTACGGTACTGGTTAGGTTTAGGGTTAGGGTTAGTGTTATGGTAAAGGTAAGTGTTACTGTTATGTTTAAGGTTAGCGTTATGTTTCCGTACACTTGTGGATTAGGGTTACGGGTAGGGTTAGCGTTAGGGTTAGGGTTACAGTACAGGTTAGGGTGAGGGTAAGGATTAGCATTACGGTACTGGTTAGGGGTAGGTTTAGGGTTAGGGTTAGGTTTAGGGTAAGGGGTACAGTACCGGTTGGGTTTAGGTTTAGGGTTACGGTTAGGTTTAGATTTAGGTTTAGGGTTAGGGTTATTGTACTGTTTAGGTTTAGGGTTAGGGTTAGCGTAAGGGTTAGGGTTAGGGTTAGGGATAGTGTTACGGTACAGGTTAGGGTTAATTTAGTCTTAGGATTAGGGTTAGGGTTATGTTTGCCAAGGAGGTTAGATTTAGAGTTAGGGTTAGGGTAAAGGTTAGGTTTAGAGGTAGGCTTAGGGTTAGGGTTAGGGTTATGGTACAGGTTAGGGTTAGGGTTAGAGTTAGGGTTACGGTACAGGGTAGGGTTAGAATTATGGTTAGAGTTTCGGTACACATTAGGGTTAGGGTTAGGGTTAGTGTTAGGGTTATGGTACAGGTTAGTTTTACAATTAGGGGTATGGTTACGGTACAGGTAAGGGTTAGGGTTAGGGTTAGCATTACTGTTAAGTTAGGGTTAGGGTCAGGGTTAGGGTTAAGGTTAGGTTTAGGGTTACGGTTAGGGTTATGGTACAGGTTAGAGTTAGGGTTACGGTTAAGGTTAGGTTTAGGGTTAAGGTTAGGCTTAGGGTTGGGGTTAAGGTTACGGTTAGGGTTATGATACAGGTTAGGGATACGTTTACGTTTAGGGTTAGGGTTAGGGTTAGGGTTATGGTTATGGTTAGTGTTACGCTATAGGTTAGGGTTGGGGTTAGTGTTAGGATTAGGGTTAGAGTTATGTTTGCCATAGAGGTTAGATTTAGAGTTAGGGTTAGGGTACAGGTTAGGTTTAGAGTTAGGGTTAGGGTTAGGGTTATGGTACATGTTAGGGTTAGGCTAAGGGTTAGGGTTCCTGTTACGGTACAGGGTAGGGTTAGAATTATGGTTAGGGTTACGGTACACGTTACGGTTAGGGTTAGGGTTAGGGTTACGGTACTGGCTAGGTTTAGGGTTAAGGTTAGTGTTATGGTAAAGGTAAGTGTTATTGTTATGGTTATGGTTAGGGTTAGGGTTTCTGTACAGTTGTGGTTTAGGGTACGGGTAGGGTTAGCGTTAGGGTTGGGGTTACGGTACAGGTTAGGGTTAGGGTTAGGGTACTGGTTAGGGGTCGTGTTAGGGTTAGGGTTACCCTACAGGTAAGGGTTACGGTTAGGGTTAGGGTTAGAGTTACGGTTAGGGTTGCAGTACAGTTGTGGGTTAGGGTTACGAGTAGGGTTAGGGTTAGGGTTACGGTGCATGTTAGGATTAGGGTTAGGGTTAGCATTAGGGTTACGGAACAAGTTAGGGTTAGGGTTAAGGTAAGGGTTTCAGTACAGTTTAGGGTTAGGGATAGGGTTAGGTTTAGGGTTACGGTACAGTTTAGGTTTACAGTTAGGGGTATGGTTACGGTACAGGTAAGGTTTAGGGTTAGGGTTAGGGTTAGCGTTATGGTTATGGTTAGGGTTAGCGTTCGGGTTAAGGTTAGGTTTAGGGTTACGGTTAGGGTACGGTACAGGTTAGAGTTAGGGTTACGGTTAAGGTTAGTGTTAGGGTTAAGGGTAGGCTTAGGGTTGGGGTTAGGGTTATGAATAGGGTTACGGTACAGGTTAGGAATACGTTTATGGTTAGGGCTAGTGTTAGGGTTAGTGTTACGGTACAGGTTGGGGTTAGGGTCACTGTTAGGTTTAGCGTTAGGTTTCCTTAGAGGTTAGGGTTAGGGTTAGGGTTACGGTACATGGTAGGTTAGGGTTAGGGTTAGGTTTAGGGTTACGGTACAATTTAGGGTTAGGGTTAGTGTTACCGTTAGGGTTACGGTAAAGGTTAGTGTTAGGGTTAGGGTTCGGGTTCGGGTTAGGGTTAGGGTTACGGTACAGGTTAGGATAAGGGTTAGGTTAGGGTTGGGACAGGTTACGGTTAAGGTTATGTTTAGGGTTACGGTACAGGTTAGGTTAGGTTTAGAGTTAGGGTTTGGGTTAGTTTTAGGGTTATTGTACAGTTTAGGTTTAGTGTTAGGTTTAGGGTTAGGGTTAGTGTTACAGTACAGGTTAGGGTTAGGTTTAGGGTAAAGGTTATGGTTAGGGTTACTGTTAGGGTTAGAGTTACGTTACAGGTTATGTTTAGGATTAGGGTTAGTGTTACGGTACAGGTAAGGGTTACGGTTAGTGTTAGTGGTAGGGTTAGGTTTAGGGTTAGGTTTGCCGTACAGCTGTGGGTAATGGTACGGGTAGGGTTACGGTTAGGGTAGGGTTACGGTACAGATTAGTGTGAGGGTTAGGGTAGGGTGACGGTACAGGTTAGGGTTAGGGTTATGGTTAGCGTTAGGGTTACGGACCAGGTTAGGGTTAGGGTTAGCGTTTCGGTACAGTTTAGGGTTAGTGTTAGTGTTAGGTTTAGGTTTGTGGTATTGGTTAGGATTAAGGTTAGGCTTAGGTTTACAGTACAGGTTAGGGGTAGGGTTAGGTTTAAGGTTAACATACAGGATAGGGTTAGGGTTAGGGTTAGGTTTAGGGTTAGGTTTAGGGTTGTGGTACAGGTTAGGGTTAGGGTTACGGTTAAGGATACCGTACAGGTTAGTTTAGGGTAAGGGTTAGGGTTATGGTTAGGGTTACCGTACACGTTAGTGTCAGGGTTAGGGTTAGCGTTAGGTTTAGGGTAACGTTTAGTTTTGCGGTACAGGTTAGGGTTAGGGTTAGGGTGAGGGTGACCTTACAGGTTATGGTTAGGCCAGAGTTGGGTTAGGGTTGCGTTACAGGTTAGGTTTAGGGTTAGAGTTAGAGTTACCTTACAGGTAAGGGTTAGGTTTAGGGTTACGGTACAGGTTAGGGTAGGGTTAGGGGTAATGTTAGGGTTACGGTTCAGGTTCGGGATAGGTTTAGGGGTAGGATTAGGTTTACAGTACAGGTTAGTGTTAAGGTTAGGTTACTGTTAGGGTTAGGGTTAGGGTTACGGTACCGGTTAGGTTTAGGGTTACATTTAGGGTTATGGCACAGGTAAGGATTTCGGTTAGGGTTAGGGTTACGGTTAGTGTTGCGGTACAGTTGTGGGTTAGAGTTACGGGTAGGGTTAGTGTTAGGTTATGGTAAGGGTTAGGGTTAGTGTTAGGGTTACGGTACAGTTTAGGTTTATGTTTAGGTGTATGGTTAAGCTACAGGTAAGGATTACAGTTAGGGTTAGTGTAGGGTTGGGTTTAGGGTTAGTGTTACGGTTACGGTAGTGGTTAGTGTTAGCCTTAGGGTTGGGGTTAGGGTTACGGTTAGGGTTATGGTACAGGTTAGGGAAACGTTTATGTTTAGGGTTATGGTTAGGGTTAAGGTTAGGTTTAGGGTTACGGTTAGGGTTAGGGTTAGTGTTAAGGTACAGGTTAGGGTTATGTTTAGTGTTAGGGTTAGACTAGGTTTGCCATAGAGGTTAGGGTTAGGGTAATGGTGAGGGTATGGTTTAGGCTTACAGTTATGGTTAAGGTTAGGGTTAGGGTAACGGTTCAGGTAACGGTTAGGGTTAGGGTGAGGGTTACGGTACATGGTAGGGTTAGGGTTAGGGTTAGGTTTAGTATTACGGTAAAATTTAGGGTTAGGGTTAGTGTTAGGGTTAGGGCTACGGTACAGGTTAGTGTTAGTGTTAGGGTTAGGGTTTCGGTACAGGTTAGGGTTAAGTTTAGGTTTATGGTTAGGGTTAGTGTTAGGGTTTATGTACAGTTTAGGTTTAGGCTTAGGGTAGGGTTAGGTTTAGGGTTATTGTACAGTTTAGGTTTAGGGTTAGGGTTAGGGTTAGGTTTAGGGTTACGGTTAGTGTTACGGTACAGGTTAGTTTTAGGGTTAGGTTTAGGTTTAGGTTTAGGGTTAGTGTTACGGTACAGGTTAGGGTTAGGGTTAGGGTTAGGTTTACGGTACAAGTTAGGGTTAGGGTTTGGTTTACGGTACAGGTTAGCATTAGGTTTAGGATTAGGGTTCGGGTTAGGGCTATTGTTAGGGTTAGGGTTACGATATACGTTATGGTTAGGTTTAGGTTTGGTTTAGATTTAGGATTAGGGTTAGGGTTAGGGTTACGGTAGTGGTTAGGGTTAAGTTTAGGGTTGGGTTTAGGTTTACGGTTAGGGCACTGTACAGGTTAGGGTTACGGTTCGGGTTAGGGTTATGGTTATGGTATAGGTTAGATTTAGGTTTAGGGGTAGGGTTAGGGTTATGGTACAGTTTAGGGTTAAGGTTAGCGTTACTGTTAGGGTTAGGGTTAGGGTTACGGTAGCGGTTAGGTTTAGGTTTAGGGTTAGGGTTATGGTACAAGTAAGGTTTATGGTTAGGGTTAGTGTTAGGGTTACGTTTAGGGTTACGGTACAGTTGTGTGTTAGGTTACGGGTAGGTTTAGTGTTAGGGTTAGAAATAGGGCTAGGGTTATGGTACAGGTTAGGTTTACGGTTAGAGTCAGGTTTACGGTTATGGTTACGGTAATGGTTAGGGTTCGGCTTAGGGTGGGGGTTCGGGTTAAGGTTAGGGTTACGGTACAGGTTAGGGATACATTTATGTTTCGGGTTAGAGTTAGGGTTAGTGTTACGGTACAGGTTAGGGTGACGGTTAGTGTTAGTGTTAGGTTTAGGTTTGCCATAGAGGTTAGGGTTTGGGTTAGGTTTAGGAATAGGTTAGATTTAGAGTGAGGGTAAAGTTAGGGTTAGGGTTAGGGTTAGGATTAGGGTTAGGTTTATGTTTGCCATAGAGGTTAGATTTAGAGTTAGGGTTAGGATACAGGTTAGGTTTACAGTTAGGGTTAGGTTAGGGTTAGCGTTACGGTACAGTTTCGGGTTCGGGTTATGGTTAGGGTTAGGGTTACGGTACAGGGTAGGTTTCGGATTATGGTTAGGGTTACAGTACAAGTTAGGGTTAGGGTTAGGGTTAGTGTTAGGGTTATGGTTACTGTTCAGGTTAGGGTTAGGTTTAGGGTTAACATTAGTGTTAGGGTTACGGTACAGTTTAGGGTTAAGTTTAGGTTTAGGGTTATGGTTAGGTTTAGGGTTACGGTAGTCGTTAGGGTTAGGGTTAGGGTTGGGTTTATGGTTTCAGTTCGGGTAACGGTATAGGTTAGGGTTACGGTTAGGGTTAGGGTTAGGTTTACAGTATAGGATAGCATTAAGTTTACAGTTAGGTTTAGGTTTAGTGTTACGGTAATGTTAGGGTTAGGGTTAGGGTTAGGTTTACGGTACAGGTTAGTGTTAATGTTAGGGTTACTGTTAGGGTTAGGGTTAGGGTTACGGTACCGGTTAGGTTTAGGGTTACGTTTAGGGTTACGGTACAGATTAGGGTTACGGTTATGGTTAGGGTTACTGTTAGGGTTGCGGTACAGTTTCAGTTAGAATTACGGGTAGGGTTAGGGCAGGGTTAGGGTTGGGGATAGGGTTACGAATAGGGTTACGGTACAGGTTAGGGATAAGTTTATGGTTAGGGTTAGGGTTAGGGTTAGTGTTACGGTACAGGTTAGGGTTAATGTTAGGGTTAGGGTTTTGGTACAGTTTAGGGTTAGGGTTAGGGTTAGGGTTAGGGTTACGGTTCAGGGTAGGGTTCGGATTATGGTTAGGGTGACGGTACAAGTTAGGGTTAGTGTTAGGGTTAGAGTTAGGTTTTGGCTTACGGTACAGTTTAGGGTTAGGTTTAAGTTTAGGGTTATGGTTATGGTTAGGGTTACAGTACAGGTTAGGGTTATGGTGAGGGTTAAGGTTAGGCATAGGGATAGGGTTAGGTTTACTGTTAGGTTTATGGTCTAGGTTAGGGTTAGGGTTAGGATTAGCGTTACGGTACAGTTTAGGGTTAGGTTTGGGGTTAGCGTAAAGGTTAGGTTTACGGTACAGTTTAGGGTAAAGTTTAGGGTTAGGGTTAGGGTTAGGGTTCGGGTTACGGTAGCGGTTATGTTTAGGGTTAGGGTTGGGTTTAGGGATACGGTTAGGGTAACGGCACAGGTTAGGGTTACAGTTAGGGTTGGGGTTAGGTTACGGAATAAGATAGCATTAAGGTTAGTGTTAGGGTTACGGTACAGTTTAGGTTTAGGTTTAGGGGTAGGGTTAGGGTTACGTTCAGGTTAGGGTTAAGGTTAGCGTAACTGTTAGGGTTAGGGTTAGGGTTAGGGTTACGGAACCGTTTATGCTTAGGGTTAGGGTTGGAGTCACTGAACAGGTTCAGATAGATTTAGGGGTAGGGTTAGGGTTACGGTACAGGCTAGGATTAAGGTTAGAGTTACTGTTTGGTTTACGGTTAGGGTTACGGTACCAGTTAGGTTTAGGGTTATGGTTAGGGTTAGGGTTAGTGTTAAGGTACAGGTTAGGGTTAGGTTTAGGGTTAGGGTTAGGGTTATGGTACAGGTAAGGGTAAAGTTTAGGGTTACTGTTAGGGTTAGGGTTAGGGTTATGGTTACGGTACCGGTTACGTTTAGGGTTAGGTTTAGGGTTACGGTTCAGGAAAGGCTTATGGTTAGGGTTAGTGTTAGGGTTACGGTTAGGGTTGCGATACAGTTGTGAGTTAGGTTTATGGGTAGGGTTAGTGTTAGGGTTAGAGTTAGGGTTAGGGTTATGGTACAGGGTGGAGATAGGGTAGGGTTAGGGTTAAGGTTACGGTTATGGTAGTGGTTAGGGTTAGGCTTAGGGTTGGGGTTAGGGTTACGTTTAGGGTTTCGGTACAGGTTAGGGATACATTTACGGTCATGGTTAGGGTTAGGATTAGTGTTAAGGTACAGGTTAGGGTTAGGGTTAGGTTTGCCATAGATGTGAGGGTTAGGGTTAGGGTACAGGTTAGGTTTACAGTTAGGGTTAAGGTTAGGGTTAGGGTTACAGGTCAGGGAACAGTTAGGTTTAGCTTTAGGGTTACGGTACCTGATAGGGTTAGGCTTAGTGTTAGGTTTAGGGTTACGGTACACATTAGTGTTAGGGTTAGGGTTAGAGTTAGTGTTAGTGTTAGGGTTAGGATTAGGGTTACGGTACAGGTTAGGGTTAGGGTTAGGGTTTCGGTACAGGTTAGGGTTAATGTTAGGTTTAGGGTTGCGGTACACCTTAGGTTTAGGTTTAGGGTTAGGATTAGGTTTAGGGTTAGGGTTATTGTACAGTTTAGGTTTAGGTTTAGTTTTAGGGTTAGCGTTAGGGTTAGTGTTACGGTACAGGTTAGTGTTAGGTTTAGTGTTAGGATTAGGGTTAGTGTTATGTTTGCCATAGAGGTTAGATTTAGAGTTAGGGTTAGGGTACAGGTTAGGTTTAGAGTTAGGATTAGGGTTAGGTTTAGGGTTAGAGTTAGGGTTAGGGTTACGGTATAGGTTAGGGTTATGGTAGTGTTAGGGTTAGGGTTAGGTTTGCCATAGAGTGTAAGGTTAGGTTCAGGGTTAGGGTCAGGTTAGGTTTACCGTTAGGGTTAAGGTTAGGTATAGAGTTACGGTTCAGTTAACTTTAGGGTTAGCGTTAGTTTTACGGTACATGATAGGTTAGGGTTAGGGTTAGGTTTAGGGTTACGGTACAATTTAGAGTTAGGGTTATTGTTAGGGTTAGGGTTACGTACACGTTAGTGTTAGGGTTAGGGTTAGTGTTAGTGTTAGGGTTAGGATTAGGGTTATGGTACAGGTTATGGTTAGGGTTAGGGTTAGGGTTTCGGTACAGGTTAGGGTTTATGTTAGGTTTAGGGTTACGGTACACCTTAGGTTTATGTTTAGGATTAGGTTTAGGGTTAGGGTTATTATACAGTTTAGGTTTAGGTTTAGGTTTAGGGTTAGGGTTAGGGTTAGGGAAGGGTTAGTGTTACGGTACATGTTAGTGTTAGGTTTAGTGTTAGGATTAGGGTTAGTGTTATGTTTGCCATAGAGGTTAGATTTAGATTTAGGGTTAGGGTACAGGTTAGGTTTAGAGTCAGGGTTAGGGTTAGGGTTAGCGTTATGGTACAAGTGAGGGTTCGGATTATGGTTAGGGTTACGGTACAAGTTAGGGTTAGGGTTAAGGTTAGTGTTAGGGTTAGAGTTACGGTACAGGATAGCGTTAGGTTTAGGGTTAGCGTTAGGTTTAGGGTTCCGGTACAGTTTAGGGTTAAGTTTAGGGTTAGGGTTAGGGTCAGGGTTACGGTAGTGTTTAGGGTTAGGGTTATATTTGGGTGTAGGATTACGGTTTGGGTAATTGTAGAGGTTAGCGTTACGGTTAGGTTTAGGGTTAGGTTTATGGTATAGGATAGCATTAAGTTTAGGGTAGGGTTAGGGTTAGGGTTACAGTACAGGTTAAGTTTAGGTTTAGGGTTTGGGATAGGTTTATGGTACAGGTTAGGGTTAAGTTTAGGGTTACGGTTAGTGTTTGGGTTACGGTTTGGGTTGCGTTACAGTTGTGGGTTAGAGTTACGAGTAGGGTTAGTGTTAGGGTTAACGTACTGTTAAGGTTATGGTACAGGTTAGGTTTACGTTTAGGGTATAGTTACTCTACAGGTAAGGGTTACGGTTAGGGTTAGCGTTAGGGTTAATTTTAGGGTTAGGTTTAGGTTTAAGGTTAGTGTTAGGGTTAGGGTTAGGGATACGGTACAGGTGAGAGTTAGGGTTAGATTTAGGGTTACGGTTATGGTAGTGGTTAGTGTGAGGCTTAGTTTTGGGGTTAGGGTTACAGTTAGGATTACGGTACAGGTTAGGGATACATTTACCTTTAGGGTTAGGGTTACAGTTGGGGTTAAGTGTAGGTTTAGGTTTAGGGTTAGAGTTAGTGTTATGGTACAGGTTAGGGTTAGGGTTACGGTCCATGGTAGGGTTAGGGTTACGGTTAGGTTTAGGGTTACTTACAATTTAGGGTTAGGATTACGGTTAGGGTTAGGGTTACGATACAGGTTAGTGTTAGGGTTAGGGTTAGGGTTAGTGTTAGGGTTAGGGTTACGGTACAGGTTAGGGTTAGGTTTAGGGTTAGGGATAGGGTTTCGGTAAAGGGCTAGGGTTAAGGTTAGGTTTAGGTTTATGGTACAGGTTAGTTTTAGGTTTAGGTTTAGGGTTAGGGTTAGGGTTACGGTACAGGTTAGGGTTAAGTTTAGGGTTACTGTTAGGGTTAGGGTTAGGTTTCGGTACCAGTTAGGTTTAGGCTTAGCGTTAGGGTTAGGGTTACCATACAGGTTAGAGTTCGGGTTAGGGTTAGGGTTAGTTTTAGGGTTAGGGTTATGGTACAGGGTAGGGTTAGGATTATGTTTCAGGTTACGGTACACGTTAGGGTTAGGGTTAGGTTTAGGGTTAGTGTTAGGGTTAGCGTTACGGTACAGGTTAGGGTTAGGTTTGGGGTTAGCGTAAAGGTTAGGTTTATGGTACAGTTTAGGGTAAAGTTTAGGGTTAGGGTTAGGGTTAGGGTTCGGGTTACGGTAGCGGTTATGTTTAGGGTTAGGGTTGGGTTTAGGGATACGGTTAGGGTAACGGCACAGGTTAGGGTTACAGTTAGGGTTGGGGTTAGGTTACGGAATAAGATAGCATTAAGGTTAGTGTTAGGGTTACGGTACAGTTTAGGTTTAGGTTTAGGGGTAGGGTTAGGGTTACGTTCAGGTTAGGGTTAAGGTTAGCGTAACTGTTAGGGTTAGGGTTAGGGTTAGGGTTATGGAACCGTTTATGCTTAGGATTAGGGTTGGAGTCACTGAACAGGTTCAGATAGATTTAGGGGTAGGGTTAGGGTTACGGTACAGGCTAGGATTAAGGTTAGAGTTACTGTTTGGTTTACGGTTAGGGTTACGGTACCAGTTAGGTTTAGGGTTATGGTTAGGGTTAGGGTTAGTGTTAAGGTACAGGTTAGGGTTAGGTTTAGGGTTAGGGTTAGGGTTATGGTACAGGTAAGGGTAAAGTTTAGGGTTACTGTTAGGGTTAGGGTTAGGGTTATGGTTACGGTACCGGTTACGTTTAGGGTTAGGTTTAGGGTTACGGTTCAGGAAAGGCTTATGGTTAGGGTTAGTGTTAGGGTTACGGTTAGGGTTGCGATACAGTTGTGAGTTAGGTTTATGGGTAGGGTTAGTGTTAGGGTTAGAGTTAGGGTTAGGGTTATGGTACAGGGTGGAGATAGGGTAGGGTTAGGGTTAAGGTTACGGTTATGGTAGTGGTTAGGGTTAGGCTTAGGGTTGGGGTTAGGGTTACGTTTAGGGTTTCGGTACAGGTTAGGGATACATTTACGGTCATGGTTAGGGTTAGGATTAGTGTTAAGGTACAGGTTAGGGTTAGGGTTAGGTTTGCCATAGATGTGAGGATTAGGGTTAGGGTACAGGTTAGGTTTACAGTTAGGGTTAAGGTTAGGGTTAGGGTTACGGGTCAGGGAACAGTTAGGTTTAGCTTTAGGGTTACGGTACCTGATAGGGTTAGGCTTAGTGTTAGGTTTAGGGTTACGGTACACATTAGTGTTAGGGTTAGGGTTAGAGTTAGTGTTAGTGTTAGGGTTAGGATTAGGGTTACGGTACAGGTTAGGGTTAGGGTTAGGGTTTCGGTACAGGTTAGGGTTAATGTTAGGTTTAGGGTTGCGGTACACCTTAGGTTTAGGTTTAGGGTTAGGATTAGGTTTAGGGTTAGGGTTATTGTACAGTTTAGGTTTAGGTTTAGTTTTAGGGTTAGCGTTAGGGTTAGTGTTACGGTACAGGTTAGTGTTAGGTTTAGTGTTAGGATTAGGGTTAGTGTTATGTTTGCCATAGAGGTTAGATTTAGAGTTAGGGTTAGGGTACAGGTTAGGTTTAGAGTTAGGATTAGGGTTAGGTTTAGGGTTAGAGTTAGGGTTAGGGTTACGGTATAGGTTAGGGTTATGGTAGTGTTAGGGTTAGGGTTAGGTTTGCCATAGAGTGTAAGGTTAGGTTCAGGGTTAGGGTCAGGTTAGGTTTACCGTTAGGGTTAAGGTTAGGTATAGAGTTACGGTTCAGTTAACTTTAGGGTTAGCGTTAGGGTTACGGTACATGATAGGTTAGGGTTATGGTTAGGTTTAGGGTTACAGTACAATTTAGAGTTAGGGTTAGTGTTAGGGTTAGGGTTACGTACACTTTAGTGTTAGGGTTAGGGTTAGTGTTAGTGTTAGGGTTAGGATTAGGGTTATGGTACAGGTTATGGTTAGGGTTATGGTTAGGGTTTCGGTACAGGTTAGGGTTTATGTTAGGTTTAGGGTTACGGGACACCTTAGGTTTAGGTTTAGGATTAGGTTTAGGGTTAGGGTTATTATACAGTTTAGGTTTAGGGTTAGGGTTAGGGTTAGGGTTAGGGTTAGTGTTACAGTACATGTTAGTGTTAGGTTTAGTGTTAGGATTAGGGTTAGTGTTATGTTTGCCATAGAGGTTAGATTTAGAGTTAGGGTTAGGGTACAGGTTAGGTTTAGAGTTAGGATTAGGGTTAGGTTTAGGGTTAGAGTTAGGGTTAGGGTTATGGTGTAGGTTAGGGTTATGGTTAGTGTTAGGGTTAGGGTTAGGTTTGCCATAGAGTGTAAGGTTAGGTTCAGGGTTAGGGTCAGGTTAGGTTTACCGTTAGGGTTAAGGTTAGGTATAGAGTTACGGTTCAGTTAACTTTAGGGTTAGCGTTAGGGTTACGGTACATGATAGGTTAGGGTTAGGGTTAGGTTTAGGGTTACGGTACAATTTAGAGTTAGGGTTAGTCTAGGGTTAGGGTTACGGTACACGTTAGTGTTAGGGTTAGGGTTAGTGTTAGTGTTAGGGTTAGGATTAGGGTTATGGTACAGGTTATGGTTATGGTTAGGGTTAGGGTTTCGGTACAGGTTAGGGTTTATGTTAGGTTTAGGGTTACGGTACACCTTAGGTTTATGTTTAGG